>JADBJO010000519.1:435000-467500 GCA_016801955.1 Conus betulinus | reverse complement strand
TGGTCTTCGTCCTTCTTCCTTTCTTGTTTCAATTTATAACATGCAAATGTGCGTGCGTGCGTGCGTGCGTGCGTGTGTAATCTGGCGACTAGGTAACGAAACTCTATACACTGTCGAGAGGGGGAAAAACAGTTTGATATTCCTTCGTGTCTGTTTATGTTTTTTTTTTTTTTTTACTGGTTTGTTTATTTCATCTACTTTTTGTACAATTGGGGGGGGGGGGGGGGGGGGGGGGGGGGAGAGAATTGCCATGCGCCCTCAACATGGACCAGTTTTGTTTGTCGTATGGATGTCAACAGATTAGTTATCATTTAAATATTTAATGTACGTAATTTGTGAAAGATTAGGGCTTTTTCGGCTTGGCGTGGCGACGGCCTTTAGATGGCCCGGTGTGGTCTGCCGGGTTTTATAAATGAAAAGAAAAACTGAAACTAAGCTCAAAGCCGCTTGGGACAAAACTGTGGAAATGCGGCAGAAAAAGGTTAACTCTCCACCAGAGTGGCGGCTTCCCTTGGTGTCAGGAGTGACGTTACACTGCGCAAGGTGTGGTTGCTTCTTCTTCTTCTTGGTAAAACAGAAGAACTGAAAAACCGCATTTCCACAGTTTTGTCCCAAGCGGCTTTGAGCTTAGTTTCAGTTTTTTCTTTTCATTTATAAAAACCCGGCAAGACCACACGGGCCATCTAAAGGCCGTCCAGCGCTGGACAGGGTCATAACCACCCACCCCCCTCCCCAACTCCTGGTGCTTTAAAAGAAAATGTTTTTAATCTGTCTGTACGTCTCGCCCATGTATCAGTCATGTCTACCTTTGTCGTCGCGTATGTGCGTGTTCAGTTCGTCTGACTGACTGTGTTATGGTGCGTATGTCTGACCTTGTGTGTGTGTGTGTGTGTGTGTGTGTGTGTGTGTGTGTGTGTGTGTGTGTGTGTGTGTGTGTTTTATCTATCTGTCTCTCTGTCTGTTTATCTTCTGTCTCACTTGCAAGCTGGCTGTTTGTTTGTTCATTTATTTTTTTTTTTACGTATGATTGTATTTCTTTTCATTATGTTTTGTTTCTTAATCTGTTATTAGTTTATTCATATATTTATATATTTATTTGTCTCCTCTGTTTTGGCATTGGTCGCTTCTACTCTTCCTTGCATTCCTCTTCTCTTCTTCTTCTTCTTCTTCTTCTTCTTCTAGTCTTCTTTTAAGTCTTATGACAGCAGTGATCTTTTGACAAGCCGTTGAAACGATACCGATTGTTTATCTTCCATTGACTTCTGTACTTTCAGCTTCTCAAGGGGGTAAACTTTCCGAGATTGTTCGAAGAACGGCTTAAAAAAAAAGGGGGGTGGTATGAGGCTGGGGGTGGGGGTGGGGGAAGAGGAGGAAGAAGAGGGGCGAGTTAGATGCATAGGTCAGATGACAAGACTACTACTTTAAAGAAAGACTGTGCCTTTAAAATGTTTTCACTAAGCCTGGACGTTAAGATACTACTAATGTTTGCCAGATACGGTCCATAAAGAACGAAGAGGTGTAATTAAGTGATCTGGAAGAGGGGTTGGGGGGGGATGGAAGGATGGACATGCTGTGAGGAACGGAATGAAGTCGGGGATGGAGGTTAGGAGGAAGGGGAAGAAGCGAGAAGGCTTATAATCGCTTAGGTATTGTTTATTAGGCTCCTGATGCCAGAAGTAGTTTGACTTAGGGAGGATGGTTTACAGGGTAAGACAGGGAGGGAGATGAGAGTTAAGGGAACGATAATTTTTGATGATGGAAAGCTGTCGATGAAGAGAAATCTGAAGTATAAATGTGTATGAGAGACGAAGAGAGGGGACAAGAGGATGAGAAGGAAATATTGCTTTAAGTCGAAGAGCGCGATGATAAAATGGTCCTAAAGACACTCGTTAATGGATCTTTGTGTCGTCGTTTATGTTTTTGAGGAATGATGGAGAGAGAGAGAGAGAGAGAGAGAGAGAGAGGGGGGGGGGGGGGAGGGAGGGAATAAAGAAAGGTGGGGTGGATCTTCTAGACAAAGGAACTTGAGGATGAATACCTATGTGGACATTAATAAACGGATTCCCCGCTCTCAAACCGATCTATGTGGTTATTGTTAATTTGTTCGGATTCAGTGCTGTGATTGTCAGATGACTTGTAGACACAGGAGAATAGTCAAGTTGCTGGTTCATGTAGTCGTAAACGACAAAAGAATCAGGAAAGTTTATGATTACTGTTAGGCATGGCATCTTTATGGCTTATCGTGGGACCATGGTCTGTTCAGATCCAAGCAGGTTCTGATGAGTAAAGGGT
Organism: Conus betulinus; assembly: GCA_016801955.1. Taxonomy (NCBI): domain Eukaryota; kingdom Metazoa; phylum Mollusca; class Gastropoda; order Neogastropoda; family Conidae; genus Conus; species Conus betulinus. The sequence continues at coordinate 465,208 of JADBJO010000519.1, read as the reverse complement.
AGGGGGTTTCTTTGTTGGCTTTGTTTGTTTGTTGTTTCCACTGATCACCCTCTTCAGTCATGAACATACGTGCTGGAAGTTCAAATTTATTGATGTGTGTATGAATGCACAGTAACAGAAAAATGCATTAAGATTAGAGGTCCTTCGGTGCATGACAGCCCAGCGTGAGGTATGGAATAAGAAGCATATTCAGCGTGTAATATCGGCTACTCCTCCCTCTCCCCCACCCTCTCCACAACCGTGTTTTCCTGTAGTCCCATTCCCCTCCCCTCACTACCCCCCGAATTCCTGACCCGTATCGTTGTCCCTGTCCTGTCCTTTTCCTCTTCTTTAATCCGTCGAAAAATGGAGTATGTATGCCTGAAAGATGGGTGGAACATTTTTTACACAGAAGAGCTGTTACAAACAAAAGATATTCAAATTACAGACACTGAAGAATAAAATTTTGGCTTCGTACTAGGCAAACGTCCATCTCAAAGATATCCAAAGGGGGTTCTTGCCATTGAAAAAGGCGGCTGTATCTTCTCAGCGACAATGTACTCAGAAGCAAAATTTTCCGTTTTGAAGGTAGGTTCTTGAAGCCGTTGCTCCAGGAGATAACTATGCAGCAACAACATGAGGGAATTTTCCATTTTTCCATTTCATGCGCACATCTTTTTTTTTTCTCTCTGGTAGGGTAAAAAACTGTAAGCCATTTTGGAGCAGGTCTTGTTTAGCGTTTAGACCCGGGTAAATGACTTTGTCAAGTTTGCTCTTAGAACATTTCAACAGAGCCATTTGTGGACGGAGGGCGATGGGGCTTTATGGCGCCAAAAAGACAGAGCTGTAGGGCCCTTTTCACTGAATCATTAGCGAGCAGAGCCCAGCCAAGCTGAAGTTTTCCAGACCATTTCCTTCCATTAGCCGGATCGCAGAGGTTTGTTTTTCAGGCTGGTTGAATTATTGATGGTGGTCTGGGGTTGACAGAGAGAGGGAGAGAGAGAGGGAGTCAAAGAGAGAGAGATAGGGGGTGGGGGTGGGGGTGGGGGGGATAGTACGGCTAGGAGCCGGGCGAAATGGGCGCCGACGGCTTAAGAAATGAGTTGTCTCCGTGCCAAAAATGTGTCGTGTTACTCGGGTCCACATCGTCGGCAGCGAGCATCATCCCATTCCCGTCTTTATCACCCCGTTTTTTTTTCCCCTGGTTCAGCGGGCGAGTTGACTGTGCCGAGCTTTAATCGAGGTTATCCGTTACGTGATTTGTCGCCAGCAGCAAAAAGAAGGCAAGGGCAGGAGGATTGTTAAACACATTGGCAGAGAAATGGAACATCTACTTCCCGTGTTGTAAGCTGTTTCGATGTGGCTTTTAAGGCCTGTTTCTGTGTTTTCTTCTTATTGCTGCTCTTATTGTTCCTCCTTCTCCTCCTCCCCCCTCCTGCCCCTCCTCTTCCGCCTGCTCCTCCTCCTCCTCTTTCTCCTCTTCCTCTTCTTCCTCTCTTTCTTTTCTTTTCTTCTTTGTCTTTTTTTTTTTTTCTTCCTTCTCCTCCTCCACTTCTTCCTCTTTTTTCTTCTCTTTTCTTCTTTGTCTTTTTTTTGTTCTTCTTCTTCTCCTCCTCCTCCTCCTCTTCTTCCTCTTCTTCTTCTTCTCTTCTTCTTATTCTCTCTTTTTTCTTCTTCCTCTTCTTCTTCTTCTTATTCTCTTTTTCTTCTTCTTCTTCTTCTTCTTCTTTCTTCTTCTTGCGCTTAGCACCTCATTTACATTGAAGAGTACTGTATTACAGGCTAATGAGAAACTTGCACAGAGAATGTGACGTAAATTCAGAGATTTTCTGGCGAAGGTGTATTTTATTCCTTGAACAGCCTCGATTTCAATTTGTTTTTTGTTGGAAAGCCATTTTTTGCCGTTAAAAAGATTCTCGTAGGATGGGTTTTTATGAGTCTGCACTCCCATTTTTGTGTGCATTTGTGTGTGTGTGTGTGTGTGTGTGTGTGTGTGTGTGTGTGTGTGTGTGTGTGTGTGTGTGTGTGTGTGTGTGTGTGTGTGTGTGTGTGTGTGTGTGTGTGTTGCATTGCACACAAACCTGGCTGGCGTTTGGGTGCCTGTTCCTTTTCATTAAAGAGACTGCTGACCTTTTTCTCCTCCTAGCAGAAAACTAGCTCTCCTTGATGGAAGCTTTATTCATTTACCTATTTGTTTATTTTGTTGTAAATGGACTTTTGATCACAGATTTTCTTTCTTTTAATTGGATGCCAGTGAGTGGTTCATGGCTTTTTGATGCAACTGTGATGCAGGTGAATAATAGTAGTCATAATAGTAATAATTCTAATTACAATGATGATTATATAAAGAAAAATATTACGAATGATAGTAATGATGTACAAAGTCGGAAAGATTGTAAAGATAACGTCTGAGAAATGCACAAATGCATAGAAATTTTGAAAATTTGAAAGAAATTAAGTTCATCAGTAAGTGTGAATAAGAAAAATGTGAGATTGATGATAATAGTATCATAATAATACTTTAAATGACAATGACAATACTTCTACAACAAATGATAATAGTAGAAGTAATAATGACCTGACAGAATAACAGTAATGACAGTAAGTAGATGGAGAGGAATAGTACTGATCAATGAGTTAAAAGGCAAGAGTAAAATTGAAACAGCAAAAGAAAAAAAGAAACAAACAAAAATGTAAAAGAAGAAGTGTGTGTGTATTTGAAAGAAAAACAGAGTAAGGAAAGGGGGTGAATAGATACGTAAATAAAGAATAGAGTGATAAAGAAATGAATAAAGAAAGAAAGAAGAAGAGAAGACGGAATAACTATAACATATACATGATGTAAAAAGTAATGAGTGGTATGTTAGTGTGTCTTTGGATAGCACTGTGGGCCGATGCTGTGGGAAGGGTTGAATTGGTACATGCTAGTTTTGGATATTAAAGCCGGCTGAGAGTCCCCAGTCTGGAAAGAAGATGGGATGCCTGCATGGTGCAATCAAAGTTGTCACTGTGATTGTCAAGATGCCCTGACTTTAACATGATTGGTGCTGTGTTGAGAATGGGTGACAAGAGAATGTAGGTGAAATTTTGAACGAGCTTTTTTCTCCATGTAGAATGTTGTCTGGTCTTTGAGGTTTTGGTCGCACCAGAAAGTAATCGTGTGTTTGGTCTGAAAGGAAGGGCTATGATCTGTGATGTGCCTGTTGGACTTGAGGATACTACAGATGAAAAGAGAAAATGGGTGGGAGTGGAGGCAGATGGTGGGTCTGCCTGTTCCTTTTGGGAGCTGGGCTTACAATGCAGTTGCTCTGGACAAAGCTTTAAGGCGGCAGAGAGTATCCATAATGACAGTAGCGGGGTATCCACGACTGGTGTGTTTTTTTTTTTTTTTTTTTTTTTTTTTTTTTAATAAAAGATTATAGTATGTGTTTCTAGCAGTCAGATATACATTTTCTATGAAGACACGATAGACTACCGTCCGTTAGAATATCAGCTTTAATGCTTCTTCTTTTGGGAGGGAATTAGATGTTTTAAAACGTTTGTGAGTTCACTATAAGAAAAATTATTTTATTGCTGAAGTGATGTTGGTAACACTGACAACAAACACCGGTGAAGACAAAGTTTTGCACGTGTGTGCGCGCGCGCGCGCGTGTGTGTGTGTGTGTGCGCGCGCGCGCGCATGCGTGCGTGCGTGCGTTCGTGATATATATTACACAATTTGACACACATATATTGAAGTTAGAAATACCACTCTGCCTTGTTAAAGAGTAAATGTATGTGCAATTGAAAAGACAACTGAAAAGGAAGAGAAAATGCAGGAGGAAACCACAAAAGATGAAGAGGAGAAGAAAAAACACATCGATCGGTTTCAACAACAAGTGCTTTTTCAAGTTAAATTAAAATAAAGCCGAAAGTGCTCACAGCTCATGTGGGTGGAAAGTGGAGTGGTGGATGTAACCTAGGACATGCTAGTCAACAGACAAAATAAATGCGTAAAAACGAAAAAAAAAAAGACAAAGACGCGAAAACATACAATCCATGATGAAACAGATGAAAGACACATAGCCTAATACAAATATGACATCGACAAATCGACCCACAACACGCAACCACATGTGCATGCTTATGTATTCGCACGCAAGCACCCGCAGGCACGCGCACACACACACACACACACACACACACACACACACACACACACACACACACACACACACACACACACACACACACACACGCACACATGTGTGCACGTACGCATGCATGCGCACACATACCCACGCACGCACGCATATTCTCTCTCTCTCTCTCTCTCTCTCTCTCTCTCTCTCTCTCTCTCTCTCTCTCTCTCTCTCTCTCTCTCTCTCTCTCTCTCAATAACTAAACATGTCCCAAGCAATATGTTAGATGAGAGGGAAGATGAGTTAAAGATAGCACAGGAGAATAGAAGTGGTGGAAATGTTGGGAAATGAACAGACGTGTTGTGAAAGGAAACTGCGGAACTAAGAATAAGATCAGACTGCAGAGAAGGGGAAGGTCTAGCAAGAAAGGTGGAGCTTATTCCAAGGGGAGTTTATTTCAGCCAGCTGGATTGAAAAAAGAGAAAGAACGCAGGCTGTATACTTTGCTTCGGACAGTCATTACCTTATTTAAACGCGTATCGTTGGACAAGCGCAATGGTCGTTTGTGAGCATGAAGACAGCGAAAGTCTGATGAATATTGAGAAACTGTTTAAGCGTAATAATTAAATCGCAAAGGAGTCGTTTAAATCCATCCTGTTTCCACCTACCTCCCTCCCCCCGCCCCCAACGTGGATAGGAGCCAACAGAGGGAATGAAGGAAAGATACGTGTTGTCATCGGATTGTTTCAGAGAGGCAGAGCACACGAGCACATGCTTTTCTGTAGAGCTCATCAGTGTAAGGACACCGCAGTCTCGCTTGGACAGAACCTCTGTAGACGTTGTGTGCACTTTTCATTGATGTTCAGGCGTGGAATACTTACCGAATTCGCTCAGAAACAAGAACAGAGCTGAATTTGATATTTGTCCGTTCTTCTCTGTCGTAGTAAGAATTAATACGCCACTTGGATGCAAGCCCGTTGTTTCATTCAGATCTGGGTAAATTACATTGTCAAGTTTTCTCGTAACATTTCAACAGAGCCTTTTAGCCTTTTTTCTTTTTTTTTTTTTTCTGAGTAGGAAGGCGATTGGAGATTGGGGGAAGGGGCATGACACTAAAAAGACGGACTGTAGAGTCTTCACTGAATCATCTAGCAAGCGAGCGGAGTCGGCTGGTCTGAAGTTTCCCAAACGTTTTTTTTTTTTTGTTTCGGATCGCGGGGGGGAAGGAAAGGGGGGGGGGGGGGGGGGGGGGGGTATAGGATATGGGGAGGGGGGGGGGGGGGGCGGGGTGTTTTTTTGTTTTTTTAAGGCTGATTGAATTATTGATGCTGGTTTTAGGGTCTGATTGAATTATTGATGCTGGTTTGAGGGTGAGAGCGAGACAGAATTGGGAAAGACGGCATAGTTTGGAGCTAGTCGCTCATAGCTTAAGACATGAGTTATCTTCACCCTTCCTCCCCCTTAAAACCCCACCGCTTTTCCCCACCCACACACTGCCCCCACCCCCACCCCCACCCCTTCAAAAAAGAGTGTTTTGTAGGGTCTTCTTCAGTGTGAGCACATCGTTCGAATTTTCATCACCTTTTTCTTTTTTTTTTTTCCCGGTTCAGCGGGCGACATGAATCGAGGTTATCCGTTATGTGATTTGTTGCCAGACAGAAAAACAAGGCAAGGATGATGCGTTGTTATATACACACGCGGAGAAAATGGAACTCCTTCCAGATTTTCAGACCATTTGGGGGCTTTTTTTAAAATGCTTTCCTATCTTTCTTATATTCATTCTCTTCTCTTCTTCTTCCTTTTCTTCTTCTCTTCTTCTTCTTCTTCTCTTCTCCTCCTCCTCCTCCTCCTCCTCCTCCTCTCTCCTCCTTCTTCTTCTTCTTCTTCTTCTTCTTTCCTTTTTGCATCGTCTTGTCCAGCGCCCCCTCTGCCCTTTTTGCCCCATTTAATTCCTATTGCTTCCAGCGCATCTTTAGCGTTGAACAGTAAAACGATGGCAGCCAGACTCGCGCCTAGATAACATGGCTGTAAATTCAGAGATTTTCTGGTGGACATCTTATTTCTTGAACAGCCCTGCATTCAATTTATTTAACGTTTGAAATCCTGTTTTAGATATCAAAAAACTATGTTCACAATGTTGTTGTTATTTGTTTGCCATCTCACACACAAAAATGGACGTACTTCCTTCAAAAATGGCTAGCATTTGGAAGGCAGTTTTCTTTTAAAGGGACAGTTGACCTTTTCTCCCGTCTGCAGAAGTCTTAGAAGCTTTCGTTTCTTGTATGTCGACCTTTGATCACATGTTTTCCCTTACATATTTTGTTTTGAACCCAGCGCTTCTGAGTGATTCACGGCTTCTTGGCTCATCCCTGGAGCAGATTTGTCAGCAGTCAGAAAACAATGCTTTGCGCGCGAACGCACGCACGCACGCACGCACGCACGCACGCACGCGCGCGCGCGCGCGCGCGCGCACGCACGCACGCACGCACACACACACACACACACACACACACACACACACACACACACACACACACACACACACACACACACACACACACACACACACACATACATACATACATACACACTTGTGCACGCGCACGCACCCACATAGTCACGCAGACCAACCGACTGACTGATCGATGGACAGACAGATCCTCTCTCTCTCTCTCTCTCACTCGCCCTCGCTCGCTCGCTCGCTCTTTCTATCACACACACACACACACACACACACACACACACACACACACACACACACACACACACACACACACACACACACACACACACACACTCACTCACTCACTCACTCACTCACTCACTCACTCACTCTCACTCACTCACACACACACACACACACACACATACACACGCAAGCACGCATACGCCCACGTACACACTTCAGTTTGATTGCGAATGCTGTATTTTAGTCCCACCTTAATATCGGAAGTTTCATATAAAGCAGCAAAAAAAAAAAAAAAAAAAAAAGACAGAGTAGGAAAGACACAACGTGAAGTTACATTCTGAGAAACAAGAATGACTGCAAACTCAGCCAAACACAAACCAAATTACACAAACCCCGCCCCCCACCCACCCACGCACGCTCACGTCCACGCACACCACACACCACACACACACACACACACACACACACACACACACACACACACACACATACACACACACACACACACACACACACACACACACACACGCGCGCGCGCGCACACACACACACACACGCACGCGCGCGCACACACACACGCATGGACACACGTATTAAGCTTCGCTTAATAGTCAGTGTATCGCTACGAAGGTTAGCTTTCCAAAACTGCGCGAAACGGACGCGATCTTTTCCCCCCTTGAGCTGTAAGATGTTAGTCATTATGTCTTAGTCATGTTTATTGCTACGTGTGCCAGAAACACCTGATTACTTCATTCTTCACCTTTGGTTTTTTAATTTTGTTTTGTTTTTTTTTGTTTTCTAAATGCAGTAAAATGTCAATGATTAAATGTTGGAATGCTGTTGCTGTTATTATTTTGATTTCCTGCCATAGAAAATAAGCGTTTTATTTTGCTGTCAGGGATGGCTTTGGTGTAGATCTGTCTATTGCGTGAAGCTTTTTTAAAAATCTTTTTCTTCGGTTGGTTTGATTTATTGTCGAACTTGTTGCGTGACGTTCTGAGAAGATCTCAATTTTCAATGAAAATATATCTCTCTCTTTTTCTGTCTCTGTCGCTCTGTCGCTCTCTCTCTCTGTCTCTGTCTCTGTCTCTCTCTCTCTTCTTTCTCACGCATGCGCACACATACACACACTCACGCACGCACGCACACACACACACACACACACACACACACACACACACACACACACACACACACACACACACTCACTCACTCACTCACTCACTCACTCACTCACATACACGCGCGCGCGCGCGCGCGCGCACATACATACACACACACACACACACACACACACACACACACACACATAATCACACACACACACGCATGCTCACAAACAACACATACACACACTCACACATCACATTCACACACTCACACACACACACACACACACACACACACACACACACACACACACACACACACTCTCTCTCTCTCTCTCTCTCTCTCTCTCTCTCTCTCTCTCTCACACACACACACACACACACACACACACACACACACACACACACACACACACACACACACACACACACACACACACACATGCTCACAAACACACGCAGTGTCCTGATATGCCCGACGTGGTTGGGTGGGCTATAAACAACATAAACAATCTCTCGCTTTGAGGGTATGAACAAACGTGTTTGCGAACCTGGCTGCTTGTTAATGTTGTTGGATCAAACGAAAGGATTGGAGACAGATAATATATCTGACAGGTGTGTTATTCTGATAGTGCAGATGTGCTAGCGTCTTGGTGCTTTTCATCAGCATGGGCATGCATGAGATCAATACACCTGATGAGGACCCAGTCATTCACATCACTGATCAGTGCACTGTGAAGTAGGAAAACAAGTGTACCTAGTCTTCACTACATCGTACAAACGGAGAATGGATGCCTAAACGGCAGGTGAAAATTAGTTATACATCTAACAGCCCTGTTGTAGAAATGAAAGAAAGACGAGGGAGTAGCGACTCATGAACGCAAAAGAACGAGTAGTGAATTCAGATTACATACCCTAGGCACCCATGCCTGGGATAAAGAACATTGCTTACCAATGAAAAGGTTTCTCAAGTGAGGTCAAATTTTCACTTTAGTTGTCAGCGTGGCTATTTGCAGATGGAAAGGCGATATACTGAAACAAAATACAGAGTATAAGTCCTTTTTCACAGTCCCTGACAACTGGTAGGACTATATGGCGTAAGCACCGTGTCTGGGATGGAGAACAGTGCTTGCCAGTTCAAGGGTTGCTTAATCCTCCATTGGAAGCAAAGTCGTCTTCAGCTGTGGGCGAAGCCGGATTTAGTGCCACGTTTAGAATGTTCTTGGAGCTCCCTTTTGAGCAACATCATGAATTCTTTTTTTTCAATATTTTTGCATTTGAACTGAATGCTCTATACCATTTGGTGAAAGGAGAAAGATAAGCCACATAGATGCAGGTCTTACTCATCACCATTTAGACCCGGTTAAATGACTTTGTCAAGTTTTCCTTTCACGATTCAACAGGGCCATTTGCACGTGGAAGGTGATGGGGGGTTTATAGCATGAAAGATAAGAGAGCTGTGAAGCCTTTTTCATCAACTCATTTAGCTAGTCGAGCCGAACAGAAAGTTTTCACACTGTTTCCTTCCATTAGCCAGATCGCAGAGGTTTGTTTTTCAGTCTGGTTGAATTATTGATGTCAGTCTGCGTGAGAGGAAAGGAAGGATGGCACGGATAGGAGCCGGGCGAAATGGGCGCCAATGGCTTCAAGAAATGAGTTGTCTCCGTGCCAAAAATGTGTCTTGTTACTCGGGGTCCACCTCGTCGGCAGCGAGCATCATCCTATTCTCGTTTTTATCACCCCGTTTTTTTTCCCCTGGTTCAGCGGGCGAGTTGACTGTGTGGACATCTAATCGAGGTTATCCGTTACGTGATTTGTCGCCGGCAGCCGAAAAGAAAAATGAAGAACAACAAGACGGCACAGACGAAAGGCTGTTAACACACTGAGGGAGAGAACTGAACACCAACTTGCAATGTTCTAAGCCATTTTCAATGTGGCTACTCAGTGCTTCTTCTTTCTCTTGTCCTCTCTTTCTCCTAACACTTGTTTTCTTTTGCGTCTTCCTCGTCATCTTCTTCTTCTTCTTCTTCTTCTTCTTCTTCTTCTTCTTCTTTTCTTCTGGGTAGTTTTCTTCTATTTCTTCTTCGATTTTTTCTCTTCCTTTTGTTTTTTTTCTCCCCCCCCCCCCCCCCCCCCCCCCTCTTTTCCTCCTGCTGCTGTCCACAGCTTGTCTTCTACATTCAACAAGAAGATGCTTAAAGTTTTTTAGGAAAATCGGCCTGAGAACTTGACCATAAATTTGGAGCTTTTCTAGTGGAAATATTATTTCTTGAATAATCCTGCGTTCAGTTTATTTTACATTTGAAAGCCTGTTTTCGTTGTTGAAAAGGTTTTCATGGGATTGGTTTTGTCCACTGTGTCGCACCTTTGTGTGGATTGCTAAAAAAAAATTTAAGTTTACGATCAGACCTGGCCGGCATTTAGAAGGAGGTTGCTTTTAATTGAGGAGACAGTTGACCTTTTGTGTCGTTTGCAGCAGGATGTCTTTGACACTAGTCTTTGGATTTTTGTTTTTTGTATGCTGTACGTGTTTGTCTATATTTTGTCTTGAATGTGGTGCTAGTTGGAAATGCTGATGCTCGCTAATGTCCGATGATGAAACTGTAACACTGAAAATAAATGGTGAAAACTTGAAAAGAAAAGTACGTAGTCGAGCATACAAGCAAATGTTAGCACATAATTATTGTTATCATTATCATTATGATTTGTTCGTATTATTATTTTTATCATTAGTAGTTGTAGTAGAAGTAGTAGTGTTAGTAGTATCATTATGATTGCTGTTGCTTTAAAAGTATTACTCTAGTTATTGCTGTGGGAACTCAAGGTGAATAGATATAACAGAAACACACACACACACACACACACACACACACACACACACACACTCTCTCTCTCTCTCTCTCTCTCTCTCTCTCTCTCTCTCTCTCTCTCTCTCTCACACACACACACACACACACACAGTCTCCTCTCTCTGTCACTCTGTCTCTCTGTCTCTGTCTCTCTGTCTGTCTCTCTCTCTCTCTCTCTCTCTCTCTCTCTGATTCAAGCTGACTGGCAATCTGTAGAGAGACAAAGAGAGCAGATGTTTCAAGTCGATTATTAATGTTCAGTTCATGAAAACGGATTATATTGTTCAACTCATCCGTCTGCTTCACAGTTTGTACCTGCAAAGTTTTTTTTCTCGTTAGTGTCAGTGTGTTACGGATTATTACCCTTTTTTAGGCAGCTATTTTCGGCCTGCACGGAAAGATGAGTGGAAAAAGAATGGGGGAGGGGCTGAGGGGAAACTGTGCGTATTGTGTTTCTAAATGTTTTCATGAAACCCATCAAGTGGTATCAGACATATGTAAGTATTATTCAAGATGTTCTTCTGAACCTGAAAGGAATCGAAAACACTAACGAGTCACTATGGGGTTTGGTGGATTTGGAACATCAGGAATGTCATCTCCCAGTAACGTTCATCCAACTCCCGAGAGTCGAATCATCGACTTCACAGTCCGCCTGAATTGATGTCGAACGCTTAGATTTGTCGACTGTCACGATCACTTCAAGTCAAATAGAAGGGGACGAATAAAAAACACTGAAGACAAAAGCCCTGAACGAAGTGAACAAATATCGCAGTGAAGATAAAAACGAGCAAACACATTAAGCCTTTGCAGTATAGTATCTCTACATCCCTCCGACGTGAAGTTTTCCAGATTGCATAATTGCGCGAAAATGCCGCTGCCCTTTTGTATTTTGCCCTTTCCAAAAGCTCTTACCTCGTGAGGTCTTTATTTATTCGGGTCTTAATGGTGTTATTTTTCTTGGTAGGTTCCGCCGCCACGGAGCCCGTGCTAAACTTGAAGATTACTCGCTTTTCTTTTTTCCCATTTGTCCTTTTTTTTTTTTTCTTTCTCCCTCCTTCGTTTGTTTTGTCTGCTCTCAGAAAAATGTTTATAGGATTAAGCGTTGGAATGTTGTGGGGATTTCGTTGTTGTTGTTTTTTCCACGACAGGGAAGAAGTCTGTTTTGTTTGCTGTTGGAGGTCTCTATGTTTGTTTTGCTTTGCATTGATTTGATGTTTTGTTTTGTTTTTTTGCCGTCATTGTTGTTGTGATGATCTGGTAGTTTAAGAGCTTGGGTGTGAATCTCTCTCTCTCTCTCTCTCTCTCTCTCTCTCTCTCTCTCTCTCTCATTTTCTTTCTCTCGGTCTCTGTGTGTATGCATGTTTGTATGTACTTAATTATATCTAGATTAAGTAAACTCCTACCCACCCCTTGAGATAGAAAAAGCTGGCGCGCGTGCGCGCACACGCAGAGAGAGAGAGAGAGAGAGAGAGAGAGAGAGAGAGAGAGAGAGAGAGAGAGAGTGAAGAGATGGGTGGGAGGAGGGTGGAAAGAAAGTCTCCAGATAGAGTGTTGAAAAGCAACTTCAAAGACAGGCCCAGTGACAGATAGCCAGCATCCAGTCGTGAAGAGTGAACCAAACGTGCCATGAGGCGAAACACACACCCGCTGCACAGGCGCAGTCGCCGAGATGTGTGAAGCGTGAATGTGCCGTTCGGCTCTCGGCACTGTCGTACTGCAGTGAGGGGCGACACGTACTCAATATTTGTGTGGAGGTGTGGATTTGGACCTCTGGCGGGAACTAAGTGATTAACAGTTTGAGTTGTCATCTTATGCCCCCAGTTTAAGGTAACACTTTGAACCCTTGCAGATATCAGACTCTGCTAGATGCTACCTGTGGAGTGGATTGGCTCCTTTAGATTCCAGTGATGGTTGATGGCCTAACAGGGGTCGACCGCTCATTTTAAGTTCCGATGGTGATCAGCACAGAGTCCATCGTCCCATGAGGATACGATGATTGACACAAAGAACCAATCGTCCCTGTCCATTCTGATGATGACCACACACAGTCCTTTGCCCTAAGTAGATTCTGATGAGATCGAGTACAGTCCTTTGTCTCGTGTGGATTGTTACGTTGGTCACACCGAGTCCTTTAGCCCATGTAGATTCTGATGATGTTGCACAGAGTTCATTGCACCCTGTAGATTCTCATGATGGTCTCACCGAGGCCTTGTCTTCATGTAAGGTCTCAGCGTCCTTTGCCCCTTGTGGATTCTGATGATGGTCACACAGTCCGTCGCCCACTTTAGATTGCAGTGCGCGTCACATAAAGTCTGTCTACCTCCCCGCTACATCGTCCACTCTTTAGGTTCTTATGGTAATCTCATGAAGTCCATTATAGTCGAGATTCTGAAGATGGTCAAGCAGATCCCTGGCCTCTCGAGATTTCGGAATTACACGTTTGTCCAGTGTTGAAATTGAATTTACATCATCCCCGTTCATGGTGACCTTTGATAGTCCATCATCATCACCACCACAGTCATTTACCCCCCCCCCCCCCCCCCCCCCCCCCCCCCACACACACACACACACACTCAGTCCTTCCCTCCTTCACCTCTTCCTCCCCAGACTTTCTCATACAAATACGTGTCTTCTTCTCGCCCCTCTCTTCACCCAAGTTCTACGTTTGCGGCGGCAAGTCTCTCGCCTGGGCCCCCGAGCTCGCCGCTCTCACAAGAAAAGGCAGACAAAGTGAGGGTCGAGTCTAATGGGTCAACATCCTACCCGCCAGAACAATCACCCTGGATGTTTACCCACTCTGGGCCGCGCGCAGCGTCTTCCCGGCGTGGATTCACGTACCCGGGGTAGCCCACAAGTGTCTCACCTTCCAACCCGGCGGGGGGGAAGAGCAGAGGGCGGAAGGCAGAGGGGCAGGCGATGGTGTCCGGGCCTGCTGGGTTCTGCTTACCCTTCCCATTGCGGCTTAATTGAGAAGAGGCAGCTCCGAGACAGCCAGGCACCGCCGGTAGCTGGCGAGGGGGAGCTGTGTATTAACTTCTTATTCAAAGATCAGCGGATAACTGGGAGGGTTTGGGACATCAAATCAACCCTCCTCTCCACCTCCACCTCCTGTGCCCCGCGATGTCCTCGTCACCCACCCTCTCCTTCTCGCCGTGGAGGCTCCGAGCGAGAGCATGGCACACAGATCGGTGACAGGGCCGGCGGGGAGGACAAACAGCGCCCCGTAACCGTAGAGGGCTACCTGGGGGCTCTACCCCGCTTTGCCTTGCTGGCAGGTCGGTGACGACAGGCGTTTTTTTTCCTTGCCCTTCTGCGGCTCTTTCATCCCTGACACCGATACCCCGTTAAAAGGAAGCGACGGGAGACAACACACGCATGCACACACGCATGCACGCACGCACGCGCGCGCACGCACCCACCCACCCACACCCACACCCCCACAAACACATTCACGCGCGCGTGCACATTTTCACACACACACACACACACACACACACACACACACGAACGCGCGCGTGCGTCCACCGAGAGAGAGAGAGAGAGGGGGGGGGGGGAGAGAGAGAGAGAGAGTGTGTGTGTGTGTGTATGTGTGTGTGTGTGTGTGTGTGTGTAGAGGAAAACGAAGAAGAAGAAGGGTAAAAAAAAAAAAAAAAAAAAAAAAAAAAGAAAAGAAGGAGAAGAGAAAAAGGAGAAGAGGTTTCGTCCGACGTCTGAATTGCTCCAGTTAGGAAGGGGCCGGGATACTTAACTGCCATTAATTTTGCTTATTTCGCTTTTATGCTACAGAGAGTGAGAAGAGAGAGAAAGAGAGGGTGGGGGTGGGAGTGAGGGGTAGCTATAGAATGTGTGAAAAGCAGTAACAGTTGAGTGAACTTTCTAGAGCTAACACAGTGGTGCAAAACTTAGTGGAGTAGTTCAACAGATGACAAATCAGTACGTTGGAAACATCAGAGAGAGAGAGAGAGAGAGAGAGAGAGAGAGAGAGAGAGAGAGAGAGAGAGAGAGATCTGATGTCATCAGGGCAGTTTACTTCAAAAGCGTGATGAAAGCACTTCCCGATCACTTTGGCCAGCAGGAAACCGCTCAGCCGAACCTCCCCCCCCACCCACTCCGACACACTTCACCTGCTCCCAAATCAGCTCAAACAAAATTCAGACCTAAAGATTGTTTTGGTACCTTTGTCTAGCACAACAGTGGGAACAAACTCCGGCATCCTCAAGTGTTTCAGTTCTCTGTAACTTAGGTACAGAGTGGTATTGTATTGCAAGATGTGGTAGTCGTTTTCTTCTAAAAGAAGACCTCAAAGTAAGAACTATCCATAGTCTCAGACTGTTGAGTGAAGCCCTAACATAAGCAAGGATGTTGTCTCATGCGCTTGAAATTACTTGCGCAGACTTCTAGGTGAAATACCTCATTGCTATGAACTGTGGTCCACTGGTCCTGCCCCTCGTCTTTGAGGTTTATTTCTTGCATGTGGCGGTTGTACTGCTAGTTTGTGACCACCCTTATCAAACCTTTACCCTTGTTCTCCCTCAGTCATCACAACTGGACGCGTGTCTGAAAGCTTCCTATACACTGAAAGAGAAGCACTTCGAATAAAGATCTTGCGATATTGTCAAGGCCATTGTAAGAAATGAAAACTACACCTGCTCTGCTTTAAGCTCGTACTCAGTTAATTAATAACACAACAATAATAACAGGATCATTCAGATGAAACATCCTCCGACCATTATTTGAATTAAAAAAAAAAAACTCTGTTAACAGAAACAAAGAACTTGCTTCAAGTCGCAGCTCCATTTCAGTGAAAAGGCTTCAAGTCACAATTCCATTTCAGTGAAAAGGTTTCAAGTTACAGCTCCATTTCAGTGAAAAGGTTTCAAGTCACAACTCCATTTCAGTGAAAAGGTTTCAAGTCACAGCTCCCTTTCAGTGAAAAGGTTTCAAGTCACAGCTCCATTTCAGTGAAAAGATTTCAAGTCACAGCTCCATTTCAGTGAAAAGATTTCAAGTCACAACTCCATTTCAGTGAAAAGGTTTCAAGTAACAGCTCCATTTCAGTGAAAAGATTTCAAGTCACAGCTCCATTTCAGTGAAAAGGTGGGAGAACAATTTCAGGACAAGACGCCTCGCTGTGTTCCCCCAGCTCCTAGAAGGCGGACGACAACTGCAACAGATGAAAGGATATTGTGAAGAAGTCGGTGGTAAAGGCCTATTTTGCCACGTGAGTAAAATGTTAAACTCTTGTTCTCAAATTTAGGCTTCGATTTTCACTCGAGGTAGCCATGTTAGAAGATCTTTTCGCATGGGAGTTGGCATGTGTGCAGACTCCAAACCATTTGCTGCCCTTCGGATGAGACTCGAAACAGATGTGCGTGACTGCATGCATTAAAGACAAAGAAAGACAGCCTGCATGCACGCCCATTCCCCTTTGGGAGAGGTGTGCCAGTGGGATGGATGACATTAAAATGTCATACCTGCACGCTGATGTCACGTGTAGACATTATCCCCGAAAATGGAATCCGGCTACTTTAATGGCTGGGCTATGAACTGTCTCTCATACAAACATTTCATACCATCGGCAAACCTTTGAGATCTAGTCGAGAATGAGAGAGAGGGAGACAGACAGACAGACAGACAGACAGAGAGAGGGTGATGGTGGGGATTCAATAAGTAAGTGTAGGATCTAAAGCGGTGTGTGTGTGGTTCGTCAGTAAATTATGAGGTATTTCAGTACCTCAGAGAGAGAGAGAGAGAGAGAGAGAGAGAGAGAGAGAGAGAGAGAGAGAATGAATGCAGAGAAAACGATGGGCCACCGAGTCAAGATTCGACGTCCGATGGTAACCTTTCCCCCTTTTGGATTCAGATTCTGTACCCGGGGTAGCATAACGAGATACAACGTTTCCAGAGCGTGACACCGCCTCACCTGTGTCGGCCAGGCAGGCAGGCAGGCAGGCAGGCAGGCAAGCAAGATGGGGTGGAAGTGAAATCAGGCAGCGTGGTGCCGCCGTCACGACCCAGCGCCCCCCGTGTCCGTTTAATCAGGGCTGTCACGGGTGTGCATCAGGGCTGACCCTCGCCGCTCGCAGCTCTATTTCCGGCGCTGACAAACGTGGCGATCGAGTGAAGGGCGTAATTAGTAATAGCTACTGCCGGCGCGCACGCTATGGATTCAGTCTGGCCTTTCTGCTCCGTGGAGTCATCACGGGTGCCCACTCACAGGCAGGAACTTTTCCCGTTAGGAAGGTTACTACTGGGTGGATGTCCGGATGTCGCCGGTGTATCCGTTGCCTGATCGAGCGAACAGTGAAAGGGGGGCTTGTGGCTATCAATGCTGTGGTCTGTCATGTTGTCACGAGAATGGTGTGTGTGTATGTGTGTGTGTGTGTGTGTGGTATATCCGTTGCCTGATCGGGCGGACAGTGAAAGGGGGCTTGTGGCTATCAATGCTGTGGTCTGTCATGTTGCCACGAGAATGTGTGTGTGTGTATGTGTGTGTGTGTGGTGTGGTATATCCGTTGCCTGATCGGGCGGACAGTGAAAGGGGGCTTGTGGCTATCAATGCTGTGGTCTGTCATGTTGCCACGAGAATGGTGTGTGTGTTTTGTGTGTGTGTGTGTGTGGTATATCCGTTGCCTGATCGGGCGGACAGTGAAAGGGGGCTTGTGGCTATCAATGCTGTGGTCTGTCATGTTGCCACGAGAATGGTGTGTGTGTGTGTGTGTGTGTGTGTGTGTGTGTGTGTGTGTGTTGTGTGTGTGTTCTTCAATCAATGTTGATGTAGATATGGTATTTAGATGAACGATCGATCGTATGTATACTGAACTCGTGCTGCCAGTAGAAAAAGCTATTGAAATGGGAGAATCCCCCATCTCTCTCTCTCTCTCTCTCTCTCTCTCTCTCTCTCACACACACACACACACACACACACACACACACACACACACACACACACACACACACATGCGTAAACGAAACAAACAAAAGATGCGTAAAATCGTACGGGCTGTCCGGCCGGGTCTGGATGGGTGGCTCTGGGGCGGGTCGTTCGCCGTGTCGTGCGGTTACCGGGGTAGCGGACGGATGGCCCCGCGGTTGTTTTGTCTGGGCCCGGTCGGATGACCACTGCTTATTATTATTGAAATAAGTTAGGCTATATAAAATAAGTTAGGCTATATGACAGTAGCTGAGACAGACTACTGTAGAGAAAATAGTACACTTTTGATCCAGACCTAGTCTTACACAGCGATGTATTAGATACAAGCTGAATAGTTTCAACTAGGAACCTATGCGAATAGATGGGTTGGTGTACGTGGAAGTAATGTTTATGTTTGAAAATGATTTATGGATTACTACGATTGATACATTTTGTTAGTACGGGTTTGAACGCAAATACCTCATTATAGATGGTTCTAAGAGTTGTTGCCCAGCTAAAGTTTTCAAGTATTGTATGTTAATATTTCCGGTCAAAGGATAAGATTGCTTGTGATGGAGTACATGTTGAATTGTTAAAAGATTTAGAGCGATACTTCATAGACTGGTTGCATTATAAATATTTATGACTGCTATCAATTGTTGCATGGAGAATTATACGACGCAGGTGTAGAAAGGTCTTCACTGTGTATGTAAACGATAATACGATGAGGGAAATGGAGTAGAAAAACATGTGCTTTGTATGCTGCTATCAACAGCATTCATATCATGAGTTTAAAAAAAATATATATATATATATATATATATATATATATAAGTACAAGAATAAAAGCAGGCACCAGCCACACACTCTTCATGTTTTTTTTAAAAAAGCTTTGCCTTTTATTTAGGCTTCGTCAGTATCAGAACCCCTTGTTTCACATTGCACACTCAGTGTTGTCAGTTGTTGACTGGCCAGTTTCTGGATCAGCAGTGCACCCACACATCATTGAGCGGTGTCCAGCGTATTCCAGGGTTTTACCTTCATTATATATATATATATATATATATATATATATATATATATATATATATATATATATATATTAGGTTCATAAGGAAGAACGTATCAAGATGTATTAATGTATAATTAGAATAGAATTCTGCATGTACATACTGTCATGGAAGAATGTTTTGTTGCAGTCATGGTAAATTTTGTTCAAATTATATAGAATTGATTTATTACTTGTTGCGTACTCATGTGAATAGGCTGATGGCCTCACATTAAAGTCACGAGTCAAGAGACAGACAGAGACAGACAGACAGAGAGGCAGACAGACAGACAGACAGATCCTGGAATTAAGAGTGGGGTTGAATTCCGCTCAGGTACCTGGCGGTTCGTGCCGTAGGGGCCTCCGAGGCGTGGACAATGGCCGTGCTGTCAGGTGGGCCGGGCCACAAAGCGCTCTGGGGGGACATTGGGCCCGCGAGATGTGCAGCGCCGGACCGTTCTTTTATGGGCCTGCATTGTGGCAAGGCCCCCGAGCCTCGCCGGCCCTCGGCGAGGAAGTCGTGGCCCGAACGACCCGGAACAATGGGCAGCTATGATTTCTGAGCGATTAATATGTCAGGACTCTTGTCCCTCGTGTTGGCCTCACTCTTCTCCTTTTTTCGGAAAGGGGTAGGTGACAGGGGTTGGGGGGAGAAGGAAGTATTTGAGTGCCGGACTTGGGCGCGGGGATGGGTGGGTAGGTTGGGTGCAGAGAGACGGAACAAGGTTTTGTACTGTCCGGTGTTTGGTGGTTTGTGGGAGTGGGGGTGGGGGGTTGGAGGGAGAGGGGGGGGGGAAGAGGAGGGGGGGGGGGGGGGGGACAAAGGGGTTGATGTGTGAGGAGATCGGAACGTCACGCCTTGTGTCCAGCTTGGCTAGGCCCTACCCTCTTCCTTTCATGGCGGCATGCTGCTCCCGTGTTTGTGAGCGCGTATGGCGGTCGGGTCCACGCATAAATCTGTTTGTGCGTTTTGGAAAGAGTGCCTACCGTCCGGAGTGTGTGTCATAGTGATATCGTTATGAGCGTGTTTCCGGACTTTCGGCGTCACGGGTGTCGAGGAAGAGAGGTATATATGAGACATGAAGAGATAGGGTTGGGAGGTACTTACTGTTCTACAAGTGGCCTCAGTAATGTTTATTCTGTACTCGGATCCCTGCTATATGTACAATGAGCATGCATGTGTATTGGAGCCAACATTTGTGCTCACTGGGATTTCAGTTTCCAGTTTGACCACCATGGGAAGAGTCATGTCGATGTAAACTTATTATCTCAGTTTGAGAAATTAATTTGTGGTCGCACACATTCACAGCAAATAAACAATAATTTTGTCACATTACCCATTTTCTCACATATGACATATATTCATAAAGAATTTATTTCAATTAAACATCTCCTCGGTTCATAAAATCAATGGACAGGGGAATAAAACTTTGTTTAAATCTTCGCTTTACAAACAACACGGCACCTGTACAGCTCACTCAGACTTTTTTGTCTCTCACCAACGATTTTTTTCCTCCCACGTTCACCACTTTCTCAAGCACATTTCTACTCTTCACAGTCAACCCCACCATACCAACACATAAATGAGAAAGTTAAAACAGATTCCAAGAAGCATGAATAAAATGTCCGAAGAATGTCAGTATTCACATGAAATGATCGCAGCTTGCGAAGACAATATAATCTGGTTTGACATTTTTTGTGGACATACTCAACATGGGATTTTAAAATTCAGCTTATTATCTATAAAAAGTTCCTAAATATTTGTATGATTCAACACGTTCTACTTCAGCACCTTTGATAAAAAGGTGGTACAGCTTTTGGATTCTTTCTAAAATCAATCAATCACATTTCTTTCGTTTTTGTTACATTCAGA
Organism: Conus betulinus; assembly: GCA_016801955.1. Lineage (NCBI taxonomy): Eukaryota > Metazoa > Mollusca > Gastropoda > Neogastropoda > Conidae > Conus > Conus betulinus. Next base: position 444,627 of record JADBJO010000519.1, on the reverse strand, counting down.
TCAAGATAGTTATGATCGCACCAGTCAACAAATCTTTGAACCTCCTTGAAGTAAACAGAATCAGAGTTGGAAAGATCCACAAGTGCTGAGTCATCTGAATATTTAATGTACAAAGTTGAATCACTTCCTGAACAATCATTTGTGTACAGAGTAAAAAGCACTGGTGATAAACAGTACCCTGGGGTGCGCCAGTTGAAATGACTCTGGAAGACGAAACAACACTTTGATATCGAACAGACTGTGTCCTCTGTGTAGAAAATCAATTATCCAAAGAATGAGCTTGTTACACACATTTATGTTAATGAGTTTCTTTGCCATCAGATGTGGTTGTATGGTGTTGAAATGCTGATGAGAAATCAATAAAGAGAATGCGTACAAAGGAGGCAGGTTTTTCGGGTGTGAAAAAGCATGATGGAGAAGTGTGAGTGTGTGGCATCATCTGTTGATCTGTTCTGTTGGTATGCGAACTGAAACGGGTCTTGGTACTGTGTAGTATCTTTTAAAACAGAACAGAGGACAATTCTTTCAAGACATTTCATTGCAACAGATGTGAGGGCAACTGGTCGGTAATCATTTAAACACCTTGGGTTGCGTTTTTTGGGAACAGGACATACAGTGGCATTGAGAGCTCTTTTTTTTCTTTCTTGACGGTAGCCTTATAAAAATGTCAAGACGACCCAGAGAGAAGGGTCCAGTTGTGTGGCGCGTGCATTCAGTCGGCGCCTTGCTGTCTGCATGTGCTGAGGAATAGTAACGAGGTGTTCCCGGAATAACGTCCCTTTGTTTTTTTCCCCCCGCTGATCACGGTTTGGCCGGAAGTCGTTGTTGACAGAGCATTGTATGAGTTTGGCGGGGTTTTGAACTGCTTTGTTTCAAATTCGAAAATTCAGGACGGCGTTTCTCTGTTAGGGTTTGTTTTTGTCGTCAGAACTGTATCCCGCCACTTGTTTCATTATAACGCGTTGATCTGTGTGAGAAAAAAAGATGACTGATTCTGACTCTCTCTCTCTCTCTCTCCTCTCTCTCTCTCTCTCTCTCTCTCTCTCTCTCTCTCTCTCTCTGTATATGTGTATGTGTGTGTGTGTGTGTGTGTGTGTGTGTGTGTGTGGTTTATTCTGTTGTTTTTACTCACTGTATTTGTTTGTGTTGTATATATATATATATTTTTTTTTTTTTTATCTGTGGTACCTTTCAGTGTGTGTGTGTGTGTGTGTGTGTGTGTGTGTGTGTGGACCAAGTAAAATTTTCATCAGTGTACCCGTCTTCATGCTCCTGCTTTCGTTGCTGCGGCAGCTGTTGCTACTACCAGGGATATGTATCTTTGCTACTACTATTAATGCTACTGCAACTCCTACATTGTAGCTTTTTACCCACTCCTTTGTCCCTTCTTGGTCTCCTGTTTATCCACCCCTTTTTTCGTTATTCTCTTGTCTATCCTCGCGGGTTTTTTTTTTTTTTTTTTTTTTTTTTTTTTTTTTTTTAAATTTTCTTCCTGGTTCTCTCATTCTTCCTCATTCTAATTTTGCTTCTCCTCCTCATCCACATCTTTTTTCACATACTTTATTCGTCACCTTTCTCTCATCCCTCTTCCATTTACTCTTTCTTCACATCATCATCATTGTCACCGTTCATCACTTTGTAGTTTACTGTATGTCCGTGTGTTACTGTTGTGTGGCTGCTAGCGGTGTAGCTTGCCATGACCGTAGTGGTGCTGGTGTGTTTTCAGGATCGAGGAAGACGAGTTGTTGGACCAGCAGATCTCCTCCGGGCAGATCTCCCTGAAGGACGAGAAGAGCTGTGTCGTCCAGTGTGAGACAGCACAGCCGCGGGCACCTGCGATTCATGCCTCGCCACCCCCATCCCCCCCCCCCCCCCCCCCCCCCCCCCCCCCCCCCCCCCCCCAAAAAAAGAAAAAAAGAAAAAAAAAAAAATCGCTTTTCATGTGGTGTTTCGCCTTCCACGTTGCGAATAATTTGCTGTCTGCTTGTGTCTGCCAGTTGCTGAGGGTATCTGCAATAAGCAGGTATGATAGAGTAGAAGAGATGCGGGGGAAAGGGAGAGGAGGAGAAGGGGACTTGTACACGTACTCGCTAAATTGTATACCCGTGCGTAAAATGCAAACACGCAGGAGATTGAAGCAAATCCAGAAGGGTAGACGCACAGACACAAGTACAATCATTTCACGCATGCTCGCACGCACTCGCGTGCGTGCGCACGCGCGCGCGCACACACACACACACACACACACACACACACACACACACACACACACACACTCTTCGAAAGAAAAAAAAAAAATGCCCATCTTACATATCATTACGTGGGTCATGTTATGAAGATTTAAGAGTTTGGTTGGAGGTAAATGTTATTTTGTTTGGTTGGTTGGAGGTGAATGTATTTGAATGTATTTTGTCTCTTTGTTTTGTTTTTGTTTTGTAATGTTTTTATGTCATTTTTTTTTTCCCCAAAGCAGTTTTTTCAGACTCGTTACCCCCTAAAGTCTTAAAGGCTTTTTTTTTTTTCCCACCGCACGTTTACCCAGTGAAAAGACATTCCGTTTTAGAGAATCATCTCTTTAACTCGCCCACTCCTTCCCCCACCAACAATCAGCTCCCCCCCCCCCGCTCCACCTTCGTCCAGAAGTCGCATTTTGTAATTTTTGCTCCAGAGAGAAACAACAACAAACAAACAAATAAACAAACGGACTGTAGCCATGGCATTTTGCCTCTGATTTCAAAACGATTTGCAGAGCTGACCATGGGCTAACCGACTCTGAAAGGAAGAGTCTCCAAACTTTGCAAGATTAGTTGTAAACGCGAGCGGAAATTCCTTTTTTGTTTGTTTTTTTTTTTTTCTTGACGTGCCTGAAGGTGGGTGTGGATGGTGGATTTTTTTTTTTTTTGCTTTTTTTTTGCTTTTTTTTTGTTTTTGTTTACATTGTTATAAAAAATAGTTGTTAAAGTCTAGAAGCCTAATGGCCGTAAAAGCAGTGAACTGTATGAGGTTCACTGCTCCCCATCTCTATCCTTCAGTCGCCTGTAACACATTCTTTGAGTTGAATCGGATATCAGTTTATTTCTGAGTGGACAGGCGAGTCTTCAGGCCCTGAAGATTCGACCCCATAAAAGTCATTTAAACGCAGGACCGTCAGCTCCGCAGGCAGGTGCTGTGACTATTTCACTTCGGACCCCTCTTTGTGATATGGCATAGTCCTTTGAGTAGTTTTTTTTGTTTGTTTCTTTCTTTCTTTCTCTCTCTCCTCTTTCCTTGATATGGGGTGGGATTTCGTTTTTCTCTCTACCTTTTAGGTGAATCGGTTGTTAAAGTGTGTAGTTTAAACTGTTCTGAAGTTTTGCTTTGGCAGAGTCCACGAAGAGGACGATGGTAATTATATAACGTAACGGATCAATAGCAACGAAACAGTGCATGTTTCGAAATATAGTTTTTAAAAATCGATTTCGATCTTCTGTATCACCAAGTGGCATGTACTGCACAGTACTCAGTCGGATACAGCATTAGGTGCAGTTGATTTATAATTGCATTTATGTAAGCAGCTTCCCCCCCTCCCCACTCCCACCTCACCCTTACACAACACCTACGTCCCCTCCCACACACGCTCCTTTTCCATCTTCTGTTTCTGTCTCCCCCACCTGTCCCCACCCCAGGTTTATTGGGAGGATCAGTGAACATGAACAACTCTGCCCGTACTCAGACCCATGGTGTGAGGTATGGCATCAGTCTAAGGCCCTCAAGGGCGTCAGCACCAACAAATTAACCGCCTCTGCCTTCTTGTTAATCTTTTCGTTTAGATCTCTACCTCTGCTCCCTATCTGTTGATAGTCAGATTTTTGTTTATAATCGGATTGGAGGTGAGATATTTGTGTAATGTCGTTTTTTTCGTCGTCTGACAGAAATTGGACAGTTTTTTTTTTTTATTATTATTATTATTTTCTGTATTATTACTTAATCGCTGTTTTTCTGTTTGTTTTTTATTTATTTTTCTATTCGTTTTCCTTGTGTGTGTGTGTTTTTTTTCCCTTTCAAATAGATAATGTTTGTTATTAGTAGTGGTATTGTTTTTGTTGTTGTTGTTCTTCTTCGTGCTTGAAGTGAATTACTGTTGTTTTACGTGGGTCGGAATACATATAGCTTTGCAACGTGAAATGAACACCATTCGATTAAACGTTGGTATGTGCCGTTATGGGGTGAATTGCGGTGTTCCTGAAATAGTGCTGCTTTAATTAAAAGATCACTGCATAGTTTACTGACGCTAATTGGTAGGATGGTGTTTGTTCGATAATTTATGTGGGTACTGTTTGTCAACACCGAGGAATTCCTTGATTATAATCCACTCTGTAAGATTGATGCAACGTGGATCTGCTTTTGTTTTTTCGTCGTGCTGTTTGCAGGCAAGTGAAGGTTTTGGTGGATGTGTCTAAGAGAATAATACTGTGTTGTGTTGGTTTTGTATGCGTTGTTCCTTTTACTATTTCTTTGTTTTGCTGAATCTGAGAAGTCCTGTTAGTATCGTGAAATTGCAAGCGTGTTTCAAAAAGCTTATGTAGGAATTATTGTGTTTCAAAAAGATTATACAGGGATCATTGTTTGGACTATTCATGCATGGGCCTTTTTTTTTTTTTTTTTTTTTTTAAAGTGCTAGTGTGTGTTTCTTTGTGAGAGTTATCTAGCGTTTTTTGGTCAGTTTCATTTTGCTTTTCTATTCTTTTGGGATGGGATCAATAGGCTTACAAATATTATGCTTGATTTACTTGTTCCTAATGTGTCGGCTGTATCGCTGTGATGCTTTACTGTGAATGCAACGCCTTTTTTTAAAACTTGTGCAGAAAAATCACTGGAAATATTATATTTCTATCAAATGATCGTTTCGTTTCTTTTTATTGTTCGTTTCTCTGAAATTCGAATTCGTTATGTGATATGTTTAATGGCAGGGATTTAGCTGCCTGCGAAAGAAAACGGATTATAATGTGCCCTGTATATATTCATGTGCATATTATTGATGAATGCTCATTATTTAACTGTCGTGTCTGACTTTTTTTTTTTTTTTATTCCGAAAAACCTCAAAACTTTGTTGAAACTCTCTTGACATGCATCTGCCCAAAGCCAAGTGGAAGAATTCTCTGCTCTTTAAACTAGGAGATAAAGTAACTACTTTGTTAACGCTGGCTTTGCTTTATTCCCCCTCAACTCCACCCCCCCCCCCCCCCCCCCCCCCCCCCCCCCACCCCACCAGCCACCCATCGCCCGCTACTCCTGCTCCCCCGCCGCTCCTCCTTTTTTTTTTCTGAGTAGTTTTCAAGTAAACTTTCAATTGTTCTCTGTCTGTTCCATCGATTTTGGGGGGTCTAGTATCCTAACTTTTTTTTCTCTCTCGTAAAATAAGAATTTGGGCATCAGGACTCCCTTTTGAAGACTATGCTGTGGGAACGCGATGGAAGGTGTTTTAATTTACTTGCAGCCTTGGTTTGGCCTCTGTGCTCAAGTTGGCGCCTCCCCCCGCCCCCTCCCCCCCCCCCCCCTACAAACACTCCCCTGCATCCCCCCCCCCCCCCCCTTCCCGCCTTTGAACATGACGCAACAGGTGGAGGTCCCCGGGCAGATCGTACGTGTCATGGACGGACAGTGTGAAAAGTTGATTGAACCGGCTGCGACTCCTCTGCCCTGTTGTACAGGGCTTTGACTTAGAGTTGCGCCGGTCCCTGACTGTCAGGCGTCGGTCATGGCTCTCCCGACGTTCAGAGGACTTGGGGTGAACCGGAACATGGAGAATGTTCGTGGGCGACATCTGTGGAGGAAATGCTGCATGCCGTGATTTATTAGTTTGGTCGGTTCCAATGTGGTTGTTGCTGATGTTTTGTTTGTTGGCTTGTTTTTTTTTTTTTTTTTTTTTGTTATGTGTATGTGGTCGGTTGTTTCTTGGAATTTTTTTTTTTTCTTTCATTCATTGGTTGATTGTGTAGTTCAGAGTGGTTCTGTGTGTAGGAATTAAAGGTATTGTTATGCGTAAACCGTTTACAGCGATCACATTCAACCGTGTTTTTGGTCTGGATCATTGCATAATCGTAGACATGACCGTAGTCTGTTCTTTATCATGTCTCGTGATACGAGGTTTTACAGGACATCACTTTCCACCAGTGTTTTGCTCCTACACCCCACAAAAACTAAACCACTTTTGTAGGACCGTTGCTGTCGTTAGTACATTGCCTCTCTGTGCACGTGCCAAACTTGCGAACAACGTCATTATTTGTTTGTACATATTTGTTTCCGTGTGTGCATGTATATTATCTTTTTTCTGTATTTGACTTTATCTTGTATCATATTCCTGCGCTGGAATCCATGATTCTTACCTCGCCAAAGCCACAAGTCATACATTTGAGCGCTTGCAAAGCGTTGTCATCCCTCTGTCTGTGTGTCTGTCTGACTCTCTCTCTCTCTCTCTCTCTCTCTCTCTCTCTCTGTCTCTCGCTTTTTCTCTCTCTCTCTCTCTCACTCTCTCTCTCTCTCTCTCTCTCTCTCTCTCTCTCTCTCTCTCTCTCTCTCTCTCTCTCTCTCTCTCTCTCTCTCTCCTTTTTTTTTCACTAGGACAGGTTGATGGTGCATCGTGTTTGATATTTTGATTTACCCATCTGCGTGTTTCATCTTTTTCCCCCATTACATGCAGATTTGTCATTGCTTTTGTCAAATATCTTAAACTGAGAATGACTTCTCCGCCATTGGATGTGATAATGTTCTGTAAATGAAAAGAATAGAAGATTCTGCGTACGATTATTACTAGCGTTAACGATGTCATTGTAAATCTGCTATGCCTACCACTACTGCTACTGTCGATGTTATTCAATGAATGAAAAGAACTCGCTTCTGGCTTGGCCTTGTTGTTGCTTTTGGCTACCAGCACCAACGCTTTTTTTTATGAGGGAATGAATGTATCGGTGTCTGAAGATGACTGAAGATACAGTTATTGTCATTCCAGACGAAAAAAAAGTACCTTATGATTGGAGAACATGGGTCGGGAGAGAGAGGGAGAGAGAGAGAGAGACAGAGAGAGTTGAAGATGTTACAGTTCGTGCAGTTGACTCACGTTTGTCCTCAGGATTGGTAGATCCAGCATGGTGTTCATTTGTGAAGAGAATAGAGAGCCATCAAAGGCACTATTGTTAAACCTTAAAATCAATGGGCCAGGTTTGAAATCGCTCCGATTTCGTGTTCCTTGCCTGTTCTCCCTCTCTCTCTCTCTCTCTCTCTCTCTCTCTCTCTCTCTCTCTCTCTCTCTCTCTCTGTCACTCTCTCTCTCCCCCTCCTCCTCCTCCTCCTCCTCCTCCTCTTCATCTCTTTCTTCTTCTTCTTCTTCTTCTTCTTCTTCTTCATTTTGTTTTGATTTTTTAATATCATCATTTTTTTTTCTGTTCTTACAGAATTTTGATAAGTCGATTTGAAATCACCATGCCAGCGAAAGGGAGTGTTAGGTGGTGATAATATCCTGAAGCTAAGTGTGAATATTTACTGCATTTCTTCTTCAAGGATATCTTAGAAACTTCATATTGATCATACGAAGACCAGAGGAAGATATTATCATTATCATCATTAGTGCTTTTGTCATTGATGGTGCGAGTCTACGACCATGTTCATTGAGATAAGCATTTCCGTTCGTGCTTGGATGAATGTGGAAATGAGAAATTTTGTATCAGGCTCAATGATCGTTTTTTTTGTTTGTTTGTTTTTTATCCTTTTATTTGGAGGGGGAAATATAGGGTTTGAGACTGTCCGAAAGGACGCTACCCAGACCTGTTTTTTTATTTAGAGTGTGACTGCACTGAAATCTGTTCTCCTACCGTAACAAGTTCTGGAGATATACGGTGGCTGCGCCGCGTGCAGCCCTTCAGACTGAGCAAGCTCCGTCATGCCGTATCCTCGCAAAGGTTGTTGACACGTGATTAAAGGTTGGAAATCCGAGTTGAGATAATATTGCCTAGTTTTGTTAAGGCGGTGGGTTTTGTTTCTTTGTTTGTTTGTTTTTTTTTTTTTTTGTGCTGGTGTTTGTAAAATTCAACCTATGATCATGTATTCATTAATTGCATTGTTTCAACCACTGCGCCACGTTCAAGAAACTTGGTCACAGAATAGTGCGTTTGATGGACATATGAACGTTTGGAACACGCTGGAATAGAGTTTGTTTGATTTATGAGAGAACGTATTATTGACTTGCTGCATCTGGCCAACCACTGTACAAATGATCGTGAGAGAAGACATGAATATTATTGCCTACTCGATTGTTCGACTGATTAAGGACGTAATTTTTTTTTTAATTGAGTGTCGAAGACCTCAGTGTGCATTTGTGTTGTCGGGTTTTTCGCAGGCGTGTGCCGCGCATGTGTGTGTGTGTGTGTGTGTGTGTGTGTGTGTGTGTGTGTGTGTGACAAAAAGCCCTGGAAAATTGTGACGTGTGAGGTTTCATCAACATGATATATAAATTCTAATTGCTGTGGGGTTCTGTTGCTGTTTGTTTGAGACTTATTTCAGATTATAAATTTGTTGACAACACTGTCCAAGTGAAAGAGAATACTGTAATTGTTGAGCACTTTCTTTCATTGGTTAGTCCATTATTTACGCCTTAAGGATGTCATTGATGTAGAAGTCATGGTATTGATTGATATTGATTTTGTCGACAGTTGAGTGTATGTTGATTTTGTCGACAGTTGACTTTGTTTCTCAGAACATGACTTTCTTGCTTAATCAATGTGGCAATTGTCCTGAAAGACTCTCAGCGCTGTGGGCTGGACTATAGTTTAAAACTGCAGATGAAAATACACCACACAAAAACTTAACGCTCTTATATATATCGTGTGCGAACAGTACAAACTGATATTCAGTCATCGACCTGTTTGTATCCACTACCAGCCGCTGTGTCTGAGGGTCAGTTTTATGCACTTTGACCAGTGTTGTTTACCGTAACTGTAGCTCTTTGATGTGCTTTTTTATAATATGAGCAAGCTTGTATATTATCCCTAATCATGCGCGTCCAGACGATTGGGTGACATAGAGTGTTGTTTAGTAAGAGTAGCTATACTTTGATGTGCTTTTTTATAATATTGGCTTGTACATTATCCCTAATCATAGACGATTGGGTTGTACATAGAGTTGTTAGTGGAGAGGAGAAATCATGTAGTTTGTGCTATATCTTCTGAGTTTTTGTCGTGTAGAGAGGTAACCTACAGCACCATCTTGGTTGGGATGCACCCTCCCTCCTCCTTCCGCCCCCCCCCCCCCCCCCCTCCCTCCCCCCTCTCCCTTTTGTTTATGCCTCTCTTTTTGACCACAGGTAGATGTTGGTTGAAATTGTGTTTTTTTGGTCCACAATTATGATGATTGATTGTTGTTGGGGGGTTTTTCAGTTAGTTTTTTTTTCTTCGTATTTTGATTTTTTTTTTGTTCAGAATTTAGGTTCTTATATGTGTATTTGTGTCACTTATTCCATTTTTTGACATTGTTTTGAAAGTGCCAGCAAACACCTTTAAAGTTTCCTAAGGATATGATATGATAAAAACAGAGAGCTTGGAAACTCTTACAAGCACATGTTACACTGCATGCTTCACTTCAAAAACTGTACACTTC
>JADBJO010000519.1:427500-430000 GCA_016801955.1 Conus betulinus | reverse complement strand
CTAAATCATATGCGTTTGAACCGAGTTGTAAAAAAAAAAAATATGTGATGAGAACCATCAGGCAAAAACGGCAAAACATTTCCGACAGTTCTGCTCCCTTAGTGGCAGAATCATTGCAGAAGTAGACTCCCATAAAGTTTTAGGAATATTTATTGACAGTACCTTATCATGGACCAATTATGTGCGAAGTTTGTGTGAAACGATTTCAAAGAAAACTTGTGCACTATCAAAGATAAAACACTTCTTAACCACCCATTCTCGCAAAGTATTTTTCCCATGCGTACGTCGAATCTCACATAATTTATGCTTCTAAATACAGGACTCAGCTGGTGAAAATATACAAAAAACACACTCTTTAGTCTTTACAGAAGAATTCTAAAATCAATCCTATTAAAATCTTCAACCTTATATTCTTCTGACTTTGTCAGATTAGGGATTCTTTAATTGAGATTGAAATTAAGATATAATGAATTAGTCTTTATGTTCAAAATTATCTCAGGATCATCTCCTCCATCTCTTATAGATAAATTTCAATTTAATGACAATCGGCATGCTCACAAAATTACGTAACTCTTTCCCAGAATAGCTCTCTCCAAACCAAGTCTTCAGTACTCTCGTAGTTCACGGCAGAATCAAATGTCTACCTCCTTTAATGTAGACATTTGATTCTACGGTGAACCATAAGTAGTTTCAAAAGAACACATTAATCCTCTCTCTCTCTCTCTCTCTCTCTCTCTCTCTCTGTCTTGTGTGTGTGTGTGTGTGTGGTGTGTGTGTGTGTGTGTGTGTGTGTGTGTGTGTCACTCGCTGACAGACCAACGTCACGTTTAATAGTGTTTTTTCTTTCGTGTACCAAATCAAGAAACGTAGAACTACAACACATCGAAACTGACGAACTGCTGCGTCGGCCTTCAGATGTCTTGCTTATGACGCATTGCTGCGTGTGAAGGAACGGGATTGGGATGCACAGGGCAAGGGATCCTAGAAGTACAGGAAGATGAAGGCGGGGGGGGGGGGGGGGGGGGGGGGGGGGGGGGGGGGGGGGGGGGGGGGGTGGTGGTGTTGACTCATGTCTGTAAATGCTTCTGATTGAGAAAATCTCTCTTTCATGCCTCGCTTTTGTTGTTGTTGCCTTCGTGATGGAAACGCTGATGATGACGATGTTGATAATAATCACTTGCCATCCAACACCGGGGGCAAAGAGGGCTGCTCAAAACGCCATCAATCACACTGAATTCCGTCTCTTTTTCGGACATCTTGCCTCACCTCGTCGTTCTTGACCTTCAACCAGATGAAGAAGGGTTGTGTGTGTATGTGCAGAGGGGACCCTGTAGTTTTTTAGGTGTGGGTGTGTGTGTGTGTGTGTGTGGTGGGTGTGTGTGTGGGGTGGTTGGGGTGGGGGGGGGGGGGGGGGGGGGGGGTGATACGAGAGGGGGGGTCTTTCGGAAAAGCTGATTAATTCTTTAGTGCGAAAGAAAAAAAAATCCCATTTTCCTGTCTGTTTCCTGCCCCAGCCCCACCTTCTCATGCCTTCCCCCTTTCTCCCTCTCTTTTTTCTTGTCAGACAAAGTGAAGGGGGCGGGCAGAGTTGATAGGTCTGCTCTCTAAACCCCCCCTATCTCTGTCTCTCTTAACTCTCTAAACCCCCCCCTATCTCTGTCTCTCTCTTTTTCTCTCTCTCTCTATTCTCTCTCTCTCTCTCTCTCTCTCTCTCTCTCTCTCTCTCTCTCTCTCTCTCTCTCTCTCTCTTACCCTCAATGTACAATCCAGAAGGACAGTGACTGCTTAGCCGCAGATAAGAGAAAATAATCTATGGACGGAAAGAAGCTCAACGAATAATTCAGAAACTTCTTTTCCGACAGTTGATTATCTTCTCTTAGTTTATTCGTTTAGCTCTCCATTGGGGAATATCGTCTCTCGTTTGTGGCAACGCAGTCACTACCTTTTAGAAAGAAAAAGCATAGTCCTGATATCAAATGTTTATATGCCTATGCGCATATCCCGTGCTTTGTATCTGTCGAAATGGATTCCTAAGACCTTAACATTCATGCGTCAAAGTGGTTGTATGAAAAAAATAATTCTCTCCCGTTATGAGCACTTCTGTTTATTTGAAAGTGACGTGTAATATTCCAACCTTCCTCGTACCCCAACATGATTCGGGAAAAATGGTAATCGACATTAGTTTAAAAAATAAAACTTTTCTCTCTCCTCTCTCTCTCTCTCTCTCTCTCTCTCTCTCTCTCTCTCTCTCTCTCTCTCTCTCTCTCTCTCTGCCCCCCATCCGTGTCTCTCTTTTCTTTTTTTTCTGAAGAGCAAAAATTAGGGGGTGTCATTCGGAAAAGCTGCTCAGCTCTCTGCAGCAGGAACAATTACCCTCTCCCCTCACCTGCCTTCTTCTTCCCCAACACCCACCCCTTCCTTACCTCCCATCCGCACCCCACTCCCAGCGTCCTGCTCACCCCAAAACACGGTGACCCGCGCGAATCTGTTGTTGCCCCAG
>JADBJO010000519.1:417500-422500 GCA_016801955.1 Conus betulinus | reverse complement strand
GTTTGTGCCAAGACACAGACAGACGGAGAGTCTGTGGCATGAAACTCTCTGCTGACAGAGGCAGTGCCTGCACAACGGAAACCACAATCGCAGAGGCAAGTAGGGAGGGATGAGGCAAGCGCGCAGGGATTATGGAGAAAGAGAGATGGGGAGCGGTGAGGAGGGGTGGTGGGAGGAGGGGAAGGGGACGGTGGATGGAAAGAGTAGCAGAGTAGCGCTATTGGAGAAAGAGTGGGGTGGGGGGGGGGGGGGGGGAGGGGAATGGGGGGGGGGGGGGGGGGGGAGGAGGGGCGACCCCGTCCTGCAGGCAGACGACAGGGGCTTGGCACCAGCCTCTTTCTCCTCTTCATCGTCGTCGTCGTCAGCAGCAGCGGCAGAGAGGGGAGGAAAGACAGGCAGGCAGGCATCTATCGACCATCCAGGCGCTGCCGTTCTCATCCTCCACTTAGCATCTGCGCTCTTAATCAAATCCACACCGCGGGGATCGAATGGGATTAGTGCCCCGCCCTCCTTCTCCCCCCCCCCCCCCCCCCCCACCGTGCCGCCTCCCCTTGTTTCTCCCTCCCTCCCCCTCCCCTCCTCCAGCCGACCCTCCCCCTTCCTGTCTCCTTCTACTTTCCCTGTCCCTCCACCGTGTTCTTCTTCCCTTTATTTCTTCCGTCCTTCCTTTCTTTCTTCCATCTTTCCGCATTGTGGTTAGGTCCCTCTGTGTCATCACCCTTCCGTTGTTTGTACCTCTTTGGTCAGGTTGGGTAGTCGTCTGCGTATCTGCCCGTGTTTCTCAGTGACGTGTTCCACGAATCTCTCTCTCTCTCTCTCTCTCTCCTCTCTCTCTCTCTCTCTCTCTCTCTCTCTCTCTCTCTCCGTCTGTCTCTCTCACTGTCTCTTTCTCTCTCTCTCTCTCTCTCTCTCTCACTCTCTCTCTCTCTCTCTCTCTCTCTCTCTCTCTTTCTGCTCTCACTCAGTTTTTCTGCTGTCTGTGTGTGTGTGTGTGTGTGTGTGTGTGTGTGTGTGTGTGTGTGTGTGTGCCCTCTTCCCCCTCGTTCTTCTCTTATTCAATATATCTTTGTCTGCCTGTCTGTCGTCTGTTTGTCTGTCTGTCTGTCTCTTGCTGTGTGTGTATGTGTGTCTATCCTCTTTCTCTGTCTGTCTGTCTGCCTGTCTCTCTTTCTCTGTCCGTCAGTTTGTCTGCTCATCCTCCTCTCTCCGTCTTGCCATCCTTTTTCTTTCTTCTTCTTTTTTTTTTTTTTCTTTTTGTTGCTTGTTTTTGTCCGTGATTGTTGTCTGAGCCCCGTGCGGCTGTTTGCTGACGAGAGGGTGGGTTCTTAATGAGAGGATTTTCAATCCCCCGTTAACCAATGACGAAGGTGGTGACAGTTTGCTCGCCACTAATCAACTTCCTGGTCCGTCTCGTGTGATGATTGGGTGATGGACGGTACAGTTTCTATCGGAGAAGACCGACCTGATCGCAGCTAGATGCCGATGGTACAGGCTAAGGCTGTCATGGAAAAAAAAAAAAAAAAAAAAAAAAAAGGCGAGGGTGGGGGACTGGGAGAGGGGGAGAAAGGTAAGCAAAGCAGAAAAGAGGGGGAAGAAGAAAATTTGTTCCGCACTTTTAATTATGTTTACTTGTGAAGGTGCGAACTGTCAAGTCATTAGACGGCAGACTTACAGCTATGACTCTATGTTTAGACATGTTGTAGACGCGCGCGTGCGTGCGTGCGTGCGTGTGTGTGTGTGTGTGTGTGTGTGTGTGTGTGTGTGTTATGTCCCTAGTAGACCCACATCTGGTCACGTTATGTGAATTCAAGCTTGAAAAAGAGTTTTATTCAGGTTTTAACATCCACACTCGTCATCGGAACAACAGTGTGTGTAGATGTTTAGAGAAAATTGTCGCGAGTGTGTGCGGGAGGGGGGGGGGGGGGGGGGGGGGGGGTGGAGCGGGGTTTAATTCGGGTAGGTCCGATCTCTCAATGTTCGAGTGCCAACTCTGTACTCTCAGAGCCACACACAGAGATCTTGACAAAAAATGGGTAAACTGTGTCTTACCTAAGTAATTAGAGACGTGCAAGTGAGATGGAAGACAGAACTCGTTATAAGGGGAGATGGGTGGGAATGGGGATGGGAAGGCAGTGCCGAGCCAGATCATGTGGTTTGTAGCTCAGCCGATCACGAGGGCCCATATCAGAGCTGAGAGCAAGTGAAAAATCATGTTTATGTTTAAGGGCTAGGGGAGAGAGAGAGAGAGAGAGAGAGAGAGAGAGAGAGAGAGAGAGATTCTGCAGCTGCCAGTGCTTGTGACCACCAATGGGGAGGAACCAGAGGAATGGGAGGGAAAGAATTTCAGGTCATGAGGTACTGAAATCTTTTTGAGTGAAGAAAAAGGAAACTAGACATCTGTAGAGTCCCAAAACCCACCCTTTCCCTCTTCCCAAGAGCAAAACACGGAGAAAAAGAGTATAATTATTATTATGTACTGTACGCAGCGTAGGACTGATGGGGTGGGAAGGTGTGGGTCGGTACATTGTTAGAAGGGATTTCCTTTGTCACACCTCAATCCCTTCAAATACAATGTAAGTTGTTTGCATCGGACATTTAGTGGATTATAAAGGTGAAGCAGGGACTAGGTTGGTTAGCACTTTCACCTCTATCTCTAGAGTCCCTGACACAGTCATTAATTGATGTATGTGTTGGGGGTACGTGATTGGCCGAGCTCTTGTCAACTCCCTGGCGATTTGTACGGAGTGGTAGGGGCGGCCTACGTGAGATCTGAAACAAAGAGATCTCTGAGCCGGTCCGCGCTGGTGGTTAACGTTCGACCGTGTCCTTTAAATCTCGGCAAACGACCGTTGCTGGCGCGTGTCGTGGGGCTCGGAATCTTCGACCTCACTGTCGTGTTCTGTCGCATCGAGACGTGTCGTGCCGTGCCGTGCCGTGCTGCGCTCTTGCCCGTGCCGCAGGGCTGGGTTCATCGGCGTGCAGCAGCGCGACCTGAAAGATGGTCCGGGGCGATAATCCGACAGCGTCAGAGACCGTTTTTTCTGACGTACGGCAACTGACGTACGGCGCTGCACGCACGGGACTGTCTGCTTCTGTGTGCTGTTATTAGTGCCGCACGACATCCTTTTTATCGCCAGTAGTCAGGAGATCCCCATCCCCGTTCCTCTCCCCATCCCCATCCCCGTCTCTCTCTCTCTCTCTCTCTCTCTCTCTCTCTCTCTCTCTCTCTCTCTCTCTCTCTCTCTCTCTCTCAAACCTCTTGAGATAAACAGGATTTCTGTCTCTATCACTTTCGCCTTCAGATATACACTAGTCTTAGCCTTGATTTGCCTAAATTATCAGTCTTTTCTGATTGCACTATCATTATCATAATTATCAGCAGCAGCAGCAGTGTAATTGCCATTGTCCCTTTTATCATTAACATACCTTTTTCTGCCGGAAAGTGAGCCAGTAATGTCTCTTTGTTGGTGGTAGTTGGTATCGCGTATTGAATATGTAATGCAAGCGAATTGTTTGTATAATTTGTTAGACACAGGCCTTATTCGGAGAGAAAAATTCACATGCTTGCGAAACGCAGAGAGAGAGAGAGAGAGAGAGACAGACAGACAGACAGACAGACAGACAGACAGACAGACAGAGAGAGAGAGGGGGATGAGGTGATGGATCCATTGATGGTTTTTCGTCTGCGTGATGATGTCGTCCTCACAATTCCATGACTTGCGCATGATAGCTGTACCGATGTATTCTGTTGAAAAATCGGCGGGATCTCTTCCCGTAAAGTAGGAAGTTTTCTTTTTTTTTTTTTTTTTTAGTAATCTTCCCTGAGTAATCTCTCTCCAGTATCTCTCCCTCTCTCTAACCTCCCCCCTCCCCATCCCATTGCCCCCTTTATCCCCTCCCTCCCACCCGTTCTTTTCTTCTTTTTGTTGTTGTTGTTGTTGTCTTTTGATGTTGGCGTGCGTCACAACTGCTTACTTCCAAAAATCTGTCCAGCTATTCGTTGTAGGCACATTCGTAAGTTACATTTATTACCCGTTTATTTATTCTTTGATGACATTATGTATTTGATTGTTTATTTATCTCTCACTATAGTAGCCGGAAGTTCTGGGAGGAGGGAAGTGGGTGGGTTGGGCTAGAGGGTATCTTCTTTGGGGGAGGGGGAAGGGGGTGGGTGGGGGGGATAATAATGTCCCATGAGATTTGGGGGGGGGGGGGGGGGGGGGGGGGGGGGGCAACGCGTTAAGATGGGCAGTGAAAGTGACAGTTTTTGGTCGTCATTGTTTGGTTGTTCGTTTTCGCTTTCTAATTCTTACATTTATTTGGGGCTAGAGTGATTCGAACTCACGACCCGATGCTGAGCCACCTGACATGATTAGGCTCCCACAGTTTTTTCTTTTTCTGTTTGCTGGTATGCTGGCCGAATAATAGCAGAATAGCCTTTATGTTTGCGTGGAGTATAAAACAGACTGAAGGATGGTTGCGTTGGTCTGCAATTATGCCCTTTGAGCTGTCATGAGAGCGAGGTTCATTTTTTTTTCCTTATTATAATGACTACCACTACCAACACTACTACTACTACTACTACTACTACTACTACTACTACTACTACTACTACTACTACTACTACTACTACTACTACTACTACTACTACGACTGCTACTGTCACTGCTACTACCGTTACTCTTCATTTATCATTATTATTACGAGTATTTTATTGTAAGTATAGCATTGTTTCTGTCAACACAAATTGGCTAGCTAACCACTTTGTTTGTTGTCGGACTGTGATAATTAATACTCCTCGCCCTCTGTATGTCATTCTGTTGTCACAGTATGAAGAAAGAAAACCAGTGTACTGTTCCCACTTACGGTAACCTTTGCTCCGTAACAGTATGTTGTGATTCTAGTCGTATTGTATCTCCCTTTTTCAACGATGTGCGTTGTTGTTGTCGTCATAATTTTGTTTGCTAGCAAATACTGGATATGTTCTTGATCGCGATGAA
>JADBJO010000519.1:400000-412500 GCA_016801955.1 Conus betulinus | reverse complement strand
TCTAAGTGGTCGGTCAACTAAACTCATTGCGACTTGAAACCCTCTGCTGTCTGTATCTTTGATGTTAAACCCAGGCCTTGTTCAATACACCGCACTGGGGGCCGGAATAGCTCAGTTGGTAGAGCGCCGGACTCGTGATCCTGAGGTTGCGGGTTCGAAGTTCGTACAGGGGGATTTTTTAACTCGGAGTTAACATTGGTTCTGACTCCATTCCCCATACAGTCCTTCGAAAGAGACTTTAAACCGAGGTTCCGTGTGTGAACGCACGCACAACATCTTGCACACATGTAAAATCCCATCACCAACTTTCGGAAGAGTAGGCCAGTTTGGCCATTGAATGGATGACAAGTTACACATAGCATGCACCTTCCCCGAAGATGGAGTATGGCTGCCTTAGTGGCGGGATAAAAAAAAAAAACGGTCATACACACAAAACTCCACTGCCTGTCTATACAGGCAGTGTCTGCAGGAATGTCAGCCTGCGTACGCAGAAAGAAAGAAAGAAAGAAAGAATACACCGCACTGAATTTGTCACGCTACGAAAAGGAGTGCTAAATATGTTACGAATAAAAAGTCTCCGTCATAGTGCTTAAAGTACATGAAAAGACCCAAAGGACAGTGATGGACAGTTAATGCATATCCTAGACAGTGTGCGTGGTCTCATTATCTACTCGCCAGATCAAAACGCTAAATAACCTGACAGCTATCAGTTGTAACGAGAGAAAGATGTCCACCAACGATCTTGAACAAACGCAGGTGTATGGGGCACAGAAACAGAAAAAAAAACGACAAACAAACAAACAAACAAACAAAACCCCCAAAGATGACAATAAAAATATATAAATGGACATTAGCCAGGTGTATTGAAGGAGAGTTGCCGAAAAGAGCAACATGCAGGCAGAGAATTTCCTGACGTCGAGGATACAGTTTTTGTTCTGGTCTCCCCCCCCCCCCCCCCCCCCCCCCCAACCACCACCATCACCACCACCACCCACCCCTACCCCCCCCCCCCCCCCTATGCCGGCAGTATCTGGTAGCTGAGGCTTTGAAAAATCAAATAAATTATAAATTGATAAAGATCATCACCACTGGAACAATTATATGTGTCTTTGTATAAATCAGGCCCTATTTGTGTGTGTGTGTGTGTGTGTGTGTGTGTGTGTGTGTGTGTGTGTGTGCGCGCGCGCGCGCGCGCGCGCAAGATGTTGTGCGTGCGTTCACACACACACACACACACACACACACACACACACACACACACACACACACACACACACGCTTGTGTGATCCTTCAGACTTCAATTAAGAAATCATTTCTTAGTTCGTCCAGGTCTGAGAACTTGGTCGCGTACCGTGCGCTTTAGTTAAGAAAACCGGGAGCTTTCATTGGTTCACAGTCTAGATTCGCAAACCAGTGAACTGTTCAGCTAAGAAGGCTTTTTAAGGAGACAAACCGTGGTGGGATTTCAAATCCCCCCTGGAGTAATTACCTACACCAACGTCATCCTCGAAATAATCAAATTAATCGTGTCTTTCCCCAGGTAAGTCTCGCGTAATGTAATAATTATCCCTCATCTGCCATTGGTCAGACCTTAATAACACGAAACCTTAAGCGACGAGAAACCGGAGCAAGGCTAACTTAACGAGGTTAATCCTTTTTAGTGATAAATTGGTGCAGTGCAGTCCGTGTCAAAGTATTTCCCTGTCTGTCTACAGCCGAAGGTGTGCAGCAACAGCGGGTAAATGTGGCCTTATTTGACCATCCGGCTGCCTGCATCATTTTCTCTCATCTCTGATGCACGCAGCCGACGCGCTGGTCGTTCACGTGTTATGAGCTGAGAACAGGGATGGGTTTAGCCTGTCATTGCTGACACAGGTTTCATCCAACGGCTTCATGTGTATTTGGATATATGTTTTTATGAAGCTTGGCAAATGAAATGAGCAGTTCTTATCCTGTCCTCTTGAGCTATGTTCTCTCTATATACGCATAATTTCTCCATTTAAAAACTCACCAGCTGAAGAGGAGATGCATGGGTATCATCTCTGCTGTGTTTTTAATAATGCACTATATATAGTGGTACGTTTATTGTCTTAAACTTCACGGGTTGTGCAAAATCTGTCCCCTCTGGCCTGAAAGTAATGACGACAGCATAACTGTCTAGGAGTCAAATGCTTTAAGTCTGTCTCTTCCAAGTCTGACCACTGCACTGGACAACTCAACGCAGTTTCCAGATCCCATTTCTCAGTGTATCTTGCTAAGGAAGACATACTTTGAGCCAGTCAACAAAAAAGGCTGTCAACGCATGCCATTCTTTCCTGAGAATTTGCAAGGGAGACTTCAAAAGTTCTGTGGACTTTCTCATGAAAATGTCCAACCATTCGGCAGCGCACTGGATTCACACCGGCGTTCCTTCCATTTGAATCTTAAAAGGGTTCGTTGATCACGATGTGGAGGGACTGGGTAGTAAGCGTCCTTAAAGTCAGTTGAAGCCATGAGGCGAACCTTGCTAACCAAGCTAAGAAATGTATTCACCGTGTCCATTTTGAAATGGTGGCAGGTAATTTATGACACAAGACGGCAACACAACAGACAGAATAAAGACTTTGACACGAGATAGCAAACGGACAAATCGACACGATGACGTACAGCACAACGCAGTACTGTAGTATATTGTCGATCACGAGACACAGAGCAGGCAAAAACCCAGCACAAGGACGCCTGAGAGAGTTCTGCTCTGAATTCTAAATCTCTGTGCTATTCTACCTTATTTGTGCAATGTTGGTCGGGCTCCGGACATGTTAGTCGCGAACATCGTTGACAGCAACAAGATGGAGCACGCACGTCACATGCAAAATAATCCAAAGTTGTTTTGTTTTCTGAGATTAAACTGGCGTTCTATGTGCACAGCTTTAGACGGGTGTAGTCTGGCACCAATTAACTTGATGGATTACCGCTCATGTCCTGTCCATGTAATTAACGCCTGACCAATGGTAGACGAGAAATAATTTTGCTTTTTACCTGACGTCTCATATTTTCATGTTGTATAACATGATAGCATGCAGGCGAGGGTGCGAGAAAATGGAGATACCTCTGACCCATTCCCATTGAAAAATGAAGTGAAGCAGGGGTGCGTCTTAGTTCCCACCCTCTTTTCTATTCTTTGTTTGCAATGCTGACTGAAGCATTCCGGGACTGTGACAAGGAGTGTACATCCATTTACGTTCAGATGGCAAACTCTTTAACCTTCAACGACTTCAGGTCAAGACCAAAGTACTTGATGCCCTTCTGGGAGAGTTCCTCTTTGCTGATGACTGTGCACTGGCCGCGCACTGCCACGAAGACATCCAATGCATCACAGATCGCTTTGCAAGGGCCTGTCAACGCTTCGGACTTACAATCAGCTTGGTAGGACCGTGACCATGTTCTAACCTTCACTGTCTGCTGCTGGCAGTGCTCCACCATCACCTGTCGTCATCAACAACACAGAGATCAAAACTGTGGACAAATACTGCTATTTGGGCAGCACTGTAAGCAGCAATGGATCTCTGGAGGCAGAAGTGATCTTGCGCATCTCAAAGGCCAGCTCTACCTTTGGCAGACTCTCAAAGAGTCTATGGCAAGACCATGGCATCAGATTGCGCACAAGGGCCGTGTACAGGGCTATGGTTCTAAGTGCTCTCCTGTACTGTTGTCAGATTTGGACCACGTACCGCCGGCACATCCTCAACTCGAACAGTTCTATCAACGATGTTTGCGCAAAATCTGCAGCATCAAATAGCAAAACAAAGTGTCCAACCTACAGGTCCTGAAGAAGTGTGGCTTACCCAGCATTGAGTGTATACTCATCAAAAGCCAGCTCCGATGTACAGGACATGTTGTCCGTATGGAGGACAGCAGAATTCCAAAGATGCTGCTCTATGAACAACTGAAGGAAGGACAACGCGACGAAGGAAGGCCTTTCAAGTGATACAAAGACACCTTGAAGTCCGACCCTCAGATGCTGCAACATAGACACTGCTTCCTGGGAAGATGTCGCCCTTGACAGAACGCAGTGGAATCAACAGTGGACCCAGGGCACAAAGACATTTGAGCACAACAGAGCAGCTGCCATCCAGGAAAGGAGGAATCGGAGAAAACGGAGCCCATCCTTGTAGGACTTCATTCCATGCAGTGTCTGTGGAAGACTTTGTGCCGCAAGAAATGGTCTTATTTCCACATGAGGACACACATCAGCAGAGGACCTGCCTGCCTACTCATCCGTCGGACACGACGGGAGAATTTCATTCATTCATTCATTCATTCTTATGCGCAGATCATCCACTTCCCCGTTTTTAATTTTGGTTTTGTTTTTGTTTTTGTCTGTTTTTGGTTGTTTTTTTTGTTTAATGGTACAAAATATAACCCACCATTCACCCTACAAAACAAATCACGCCTCGTGACCTTGTAACGAAAATGCATTCAGGACATTCAGTACATCACAACACTTATTTTGGTGGGGGAAGGGAGGGGAAAAAGTGCATGGGAGAGTGAGGGACAGGAGGGGGGGGGGGGGGGGAACGTGTGGGATGGGAAGGATGTGGGAGAGGTCAAGCGGTGGACATGGGATGTTCCGCATCTGCTGCTCCCGGGATGTGTATCGTCACAAAATCTTTTCCACCAAGCGCCAGAAAGCACGCGCGCCACGTGCAGCCCCGACACTGACCCTCCCCTCACCCCTCCTTTCCTCAACCCTTACCCCCCCCCCTGCCCTTCCCCCCCCCCCCCCCCCCCCCCCCCCCCCCCCCCCGAGTTTCAAAGTTGCAGATTGAACGACTGGGATGAAGAGGGAGGGGGGAGGGAAGGGAGGGGGTGAGCGCCAAACTGGCTCAGTGGAAGGGCTCCGAATTGGCAGTCAACCATCACAAACTTGGGAATGTTCGCCACCCTTACCCTGTAGCTCTGGTGTTTGTTGTACGTGTTAAACAGGTGTCTGCTTCCGTCTTTGTGGAATGGGTATCATCGTCCACCTGAAATCGTGTGTACAAGTCAATCTGAAAGTAGCTTTAATGGTTGAGTGGATTGTGTGCGGAAGTGAGGGGGAGGGGATAAGAAGGAGAGACTGGATGGGGGGAAGGGGAGCGAGAGGGGGAGGAGGGCGATGAAGAAATGACATTAGATTTTTTGTTCATCTTCCGTGCCACTTAAGTGGCGTTGCACTGACGCCGCTCATTCCCTTCTCCTTACCCCCCAACCCCCACCCCCCACTTCTGCCCGTTCCCCTCCACAGCCACAGCTTGGCCCGTCCAATTACAATCTCAGCAACAGCAATCCACAAGGAGCAGACCATTTCTAGTTGTCAGGAGGCAACCCACTGGAGGATACACAGCATTGCTGCCGAGTCAGTGGTGTTCAGTGGAGCCTGTTCCGATCCAGCCTGAACAGGACACCACCTACTAAAACCCCTACTGACGACAATCATTGCTAAATCGCGCGGAACCAGCGTGCGTGAGCTCTTCCTCCGGAGGGCACCTTCACATCCGTTCAACGATAGTCCCCATGAATGTGCCACACCGATGACCCGCACAGAATCAAACAAAACGCAAAGACGTGAAGAGATAATCGAAACTGAGGTCACCACGACAGAAGGGCACGAAGGGTCGCAGATAATATAGTATATACAGATAGCGTGCACTACCATGAGGCCACCTCTTCACCTGTGCATGAAGATCGTTGTCGGTTGTTTTTGTTTCAGTTAGTCTGTATGACTCTATTCAAATGATTGTTCATAGGGCACTGAGCCTGAAAGTGGTACTGGCAGCGGACGGAGTACAGTCGACATGCCAGCAGCTGAACCCTTTCCACATGAGATTCCTCAGAACCTTGCTGCCCATCTAATAGCAGGACAAAGTACCAGATACAGAGATGCTTCAGATGGCCTTATGGAATGCATTCATGCAATGCTAACACGCTTTCAACTCAGGTGGGCAGGACGTGTACACCGTATGGATGAAATTGTCCATGGAGGGCTGCTGGAAGGCAAGCGTTCCCATGGAAGACAAAAGAAGCGCTACAAAGACACACTGAAGGCCTCACTGAAGTGCTGTAGCATCATCCGTACCTCCTGTGAAGAATCTGTGCAAGATCGCTCAACCTGGTGGCACCATGATCATATATCTAGAGTGAAAGATGTTGAAACGAGACGAGTGGAAGCACAGGAGCAAAAACCTCAGTTTCGGAAAAAACAGAGCAAGCACCACCTTTTAGCCTGGCTCACCTACAAGTCTGCCTTGTCCACACTGCAACACATTCTTGTTCAACTGTGCTACATTATGTCATAAAACAAACTGAAAATCGATGAAGAGGACCTACGATTAAGAAGGAAACAAACAAACTTAGAATGAATAAATAATTGCCTTGTAATTCACGTCATAAACTTGAAATATTGATCTTACCGATGGAGAAAGTTCATCATGGTGGGCATAGAACCACGGTGATTTGACGAATCTGAAAACAGATGTTTTTAAATTCGTGAGATCACCGTTGTCCAACTTAGACATCCTTTTCTGTACCTCTTCAGAGTTTTCAAGAAACGCAAAATGGTCATTTACAATAGCGCTTTTTCTTTTCTTTTTTTTTTTCCTTTTCATTTTTTCTTTCGGGGGAGGAGGTTGTAGCGGTGGACGAGATTTGAAAATGGCAGATAACAATTCAGGAGAGAAAGTTTTGTCCTCATGATGAAGCTATGACATTACCCATAACTCCAGACTAAACCCTTTACTGATATTGTTGCCGGCGATGTTGAGGAACATATTCTTCCACAGAGCTGACTATATAATTCGCCATCTCGGAATCTTCTGTGAAGTGTGATGAACAGAAACTCCATCCCTGAACAGGAGGCCGATACAGAGTAATCAGACTGACCGGAAGACATGAATGCCTTCAACATGCGCAATGAAACTCCATCTAGCGACAGACGACAAGACGTTCCCTGCCCCCTCTATTTGTTTGTTCAGGAAATTCCTCCCTTCCTCCATTCTCATGCTTTTTTTTTTTCTTTTTTTTCTTTTCTATTTTTCTCTCTTTTTTTTTTTTCCTTTTTATTCTTTTTTTTTTTTTCTTTTTTTTTGTTGACTGTACAGGATAGGAACTAACAGGTAGGGGAACTAACTGGAGAACAGCAGGCTCCCCTATCGGATGAAGATGGAGCGACCTGTAAATCTGACATCTGACATCTTCACATCCCCCCCCCCCCCCCCCCCCCCCCCCCCCCCCTCACCAAGTCCTCCCCGCCGGTCTCTCCCTCAGCGCTGTGTGGGCCGACATCTCGTGTCTCCCGCCACTTCATTTCGCTCATCACTTTGACCCGGGTCACCTCTCGGCTTGCACCGGCGCACGCGCTGCGGATTAATTTATTGTAGCGGATTGGCCTCCCTTTCGCGCCAGAGAGTTCTTTTCCCCCGGCTGACTGATTTGATTTTCAATTAGCACGGTACAGGCGGTGCATTGTGGGAACAGAAGCGAGCGGTTGGACAGTTGTGTGAAAACCTATCCGACACTTCATTGGCTGGGGCCCCGGGGGACGTCATCAAAGACGCTTCAGCTGAGCTGCGCTGCTGAAGCAGAAACTGCTTTTTTCCCCCCAGTGTCAGGGACCACACGCTGAGAATGGATCCCTCTTTAAGTTCTGTCCACGGTCATTTTATTTTCTAACTTTGGCTGGATGTCTTTCTTTAGACTGGAGCAACGACAACTATATCATGTATTTGTCTTTGAACAGAAGCAGAAGTTAATTTTCTGAATCCAGATTTTGCTGGTTTCTGTCGAAGTCTACTTTAAAACTATGTTGTGTGTGCGCGACTTTGTTTGTTTGCTTGTCGGCTGCTTTTTTTGTCTGTGTGTACTTCCCTTTCTTTTGCGTTGCATGCCTTAAACATTGTCACAACAGTACGGGAAATTCATCGATTTCAATCCGGAAAATGGCTTTCCTGCAATGTGCACAGTCCCCCTGTTCTTCACCGAAATGCAAATACTCTGTTTAAGTTAAGCTTCCCGTTTGATGTAGTCTTGAGTGTCTCAATGTAAATGTTCGCGAAACAGCTTGCATTTTTTTTAATTCATTAATTTGCATTCTGAATCGTCCCAGTGTTTGTGAGTCGTCTGCTTTCCACAAATACTGTGAGCATCTCGTTGGAGTCTTGATCAGAAATAAATGGACTCTACACATATTTTTGGGTTGGGGTTTAAAATTCGTTCCAAACTTCAGAATACCATGAAGTCAAACTAAAGCAAAAACCTTTATCGTTCATATTTAAGCAGGGGGGGGGGGGGGGGGGGGGGGGGTATAATCATGTATGCCCTTTCATATTTCATGATTATGATTTTGACATCATCGTCCTGGATGTATTTACACTACATGTATGTAGTTCATACATGGGTGCTCTGCCTTGTCCACGAGAAAGAGAGACTTTTCTAATTTGTCGCTTAAGTCTTTCACTTATTTTCGCTTCTCATATCGATCCAAATGTTACCTCTTTTTTTTTAGATTCATGCACACTAGGTTGTGTTAACTGAAGTTAATGGTCTACCCAGAAAAGCCGGAAATTTCAAGCACCTTTCAGCTACATGCTTTTTAGGTTAAAAGACATTTATTTCCCACCAAACCAGTTTTCAAGATGCAGCTTTTGATAGATACCACAGACCACTTTAGCGGAAATAGGCCTACTTTCTTGAGGATTGTTCTAAATGTGCTGCACTCTGCAAAGAAAAGGAGAGAGAGAGAGAGAGAGAGAGAGAGAGAGGAGAGAGAGAGAGAGAGAGATGGGTGTCAGACGGTGTGGTTGGGATGTGAGGAGAGTCTGGCAGACGGTGTGGTTGGGATGAAAAACTGTCACGAAACACTGACTTGGTGCTGTGGTTTAACGGTGTGACTGAACACTATTCTGTCATAACTATGTGTACTGAATGTGCATGCTTGTTGTTGTTGTTGTTGTCTTTACTGTGTGGCTGTAAATATTTAACAGAAATATGCCTCTAACTCATGTACCGGATCATTGACATAAGCTCTCGATCTATTCTTGGTTGTTTGCTTCATTATTCACTTTCTGTTATGGTATACTGAGAAGACATAATTATTCTCTTTCCGTTTTTTTTTTTTTTTTTTTTTTTTTTGGTTTTTGGTTGATACTTTTGAGGTTTGTTTGTCGTTTGTTTGTTTCACTGCTGATTCCCTTCGAATTAGTATCAATCCTTTGTTGCATTATGTTAAGATTAAAGTCGCTGACCATGTCTGAAAAACAACACAAATGAAGAAAAAGATGTATGTTGCCTTCCTATAATCCAAATTCCCCGCCTCCACGTCTTCTGCTCCTACACCAGTCATCTCCTTCACATACACCCCCTTCTTTTCCTTTCTCTTCACCGATATTCGCTTCTGTCTTCACTAGACCTTCAAATAATGGTGTGGCACATGTGGAATTGCCCTGCACCCATTCATTCCATCTTAGGGGGAATGACTCTGCGACTTCTCTTTCAATCGTTCGTTCCGGTGGATCAGGTTGATTACGTCATCCCTGCCACCCCCTTACCTCTTATCTAAGCACAACTTCCTCCCACCCTCTCACAACAAATTCAGATAATTAGCATTCTATATCATGTTAGAGTTTCAGTTTCATTTTAGTCCATTTAACCACACATGTTTACATTTAATTATGTATGTATGTGTGCACACATACTTCCACATATACAAATACGAATATATATATATATATATATATATATATATATATATATATATATATATATATATATATATATATATATGTGTGTGTATGTGTGTGTGTGTGTGTGTGTGTGTGTGTGTGTGTGTGCATACATATTTTTTCGTCTTCTATTCAGAATAGCAACTTCGATAGTCTCCTGCCATTACCTTTGCCACATATATGTAATTAGAAGCATTTGAAGACACCATAAGCACCAGCTTGTTGCTGTACAAATTTTGACATTTACTGAAAAGCTGCTATAACACACGGGTTTTTTTTTTTCTCACGATTGTCACATCGAAGAAAACATTAAAGACCATGTCTACATTGGGTCTCTGCAGAACGGGCAGTTAATGTATCACTCCGAACAGTGTTTACAAACTCACTGCCGAACAGCGTGTACAGTCTCATTGCCGAATAGTATTTACAGTCTCATTGTCCAAATGTGTTTACAGTCTCATTGCCGAACGATGTTTACAGCCTCATTGCCGAACAGTGTTTACAGTCTCATTGCCGAACAGTGTTTACAGTCTCATCATTGCCGAACGATGTTTACAGCCTCATTGCCGAACAGTGTTTACAGTCTCATTGCTGTACGATGTTTACAGTCTCATTGCCGAACAGTTTTACAGTCTCATTGCCGAACGATGTTTACAGTCTCATTGCCGAACAGTGTTTACAGTCTCATTGCCGAACAGTGTTTACAGTCTCATTGCCGAACGATGTTTTACAGTCTTATTGCCGAACAGTGTTTACAGTCTCATTGCCAACAGGTTTACAGTCTCATTGCCGAACGATGTTTACAGTCTCATTGCCGAACGATGCTTACAGTCTCATTGCCGAAACAGTGTTTACAGTCTCATTGCCGAACAGTGTTTACAGTCTCATTGCCGAACGATGTTTTTACAGCCTCATTGCCGAGCAGTGTTTACAGTCTCATTGCTGTACGATGTTTACAGTCTCATTGCCGAACAGTGTTTAACAGTGTTTACACAGTCTCATTGCCGAGCGATGTTTACAGTCTCATTGCCGAACAGTGTTTACAGTCTCATTGCCGAACAGTGTTTACAGTCTCATTGCCGAACGATGTTTACAGTCTTATTGCCGAACAGTGTTTACAGTCTCATTGCGAACAGTGTGTTACAGTGTTTACAGTCTCATTGCCGAACGATGTTTACAGTCTCATTGCCGAACGATGCTTACAGTCTCATTGCCGAATAGTAGTGTTACAGTCTCATTCGAACGATGCTTACAGTCTCATTGCCGAATAGTGTTTACAGTCAGTCTCATTGCCGAAAAGTGTTTACAGTCTCATTGCCGAACAGTTTTTACAGTCTTTTTGTCAAACAGTGTTTACAGTCTTTTGTCAAACAGTGTTTTACAGTCTTTTTGTCAAACAGTGTTTACAGTCTCATTGCCGAACAGTGTTTACAGTCTTTTTGTCAGTGTTTACAGTCTTTTTGTCAAACAGTGTTTACAGTCTTTTTGTCAAACAGTGTTTACAGTCTTATTGTCAAACAGTGTTTACAGTCTCATTGTCCAGTGTCAAAACTACGACAGATAACCGGACGTGACTTCACTTCTTAAAAGCCGAGAAAACAGTCACGGTGAACAAAAAATGTTTACTATAAAAGGCAGACAGATACTGGATATCACAGTCTCACACACACACACACACACACACACACACACAGTCACAGAGTTAGAGAGAGGAGAGAGAGGAGAGAGAGAGACAGAGAGAGAGAGAGAGAGAGAGAGAGAGAGAGATCAAACAGTGTTTACAGAGGCAGATGTTTATTCGTAAAAAGAAACAGCCATAGCACTCATTGTCCAGTTGCCAACTACGACAGATAAACCGGACATGACTTCACTTCTTAGAAGTGAGTACATAAATGACAAAGATAGGGAGATCAGATGAGAGAGAGAGAGAGAGAGAGAGAGAGAGATGCGCAGATGCAGATGTTTATTCGTAAAAGCCATAGCACCTTAAAAGGGAGTACATAAATGACAAATCGCGCAGTTCATCATGCAAACTCAGTTTAACAAACTTAACACATCATTTGTTATCTTAACACATCATTTCGGATTCTGAAAAGCTTTATACAAATACAAAGCGAACTGTTTGCTAGTGTTTCCATTCGATGATGCCATTAACTTAATGAGTTTGAAGAAACAAGGTTTTCTTAGATACTCAAGTGGGATTAATTTTTGTCTTATGACTTGTAGTACAGGACAAAGACAGAACAAAGTGAACTTCATTTTCATCATCTTCATGATAGAGCGGACATGTAAAAATTACGATCATTAAAAGGCCGATAACGGTTAGAATGTACACAGATATCCGATACACCAAATCTAAATTTAGTGGCAACATATTTAATATGTCTGTTAATTTGCATTGACAAGTACTTTTGAAAAACAGGTGCAGAGAGTGTGCAGAGAGAGAGAGAGAGAGAGAGAGAGAGAGAGAGAGAGAGAGAGAGAGGAGAGATCTGAGACGAGAGAGAGATTTAAAAAAAAGGTACAAATACGATCATTCATTCTGAAACTTCCTTTCCGTTATTCATCTCCACGCCTCACCCCTTTCCCCTCTTCCAGCCTTGCCCCCCCCCCCCCCCCCCCCCCCCCACCACCCCCCCCCCCCCCCACCCGCACCACCACCACCCTCCCCTCCCACCCCCTAAGTATCCTTACCTATCCTTCAGTCCGTGTGGTATGAAAACACATGTCAGCACTGCAGTGTAGCTACACGTCACACCGCG
>JADBJO010000519.1:382500-385000 GCA_016801955.1 Conus betulinus | reverse complement strand
TCCCCACACGCCTACCCCTCCACCCCCCTCCAGCCGCACCCACACCATCCTCTCTCAGCTCTATTCCGAATAATCGAAATGTCAAAAAGCGTCATTTAAGGAGACTCTGGAGAAAGAAAACACTCACCCCATCCCCTACCCCCTTCGCTCTCCGACCCCCAGCTCCATTCTCCCCTCTACCCCCACCCAGCCTCTCCCTGCAAAGCGTTTGAAAGTAACTCCTTCCCGCATAGTGAGATATTATATGCCGATATCTCCGAAATCATGTACAGCAGATGCACATGGCACGTACAACTGCGGACACAAACTACACAGAATATGTAGACGTTTTCAAGTATAGTTCTCTAACGACAGGGTCCAGAATTACCCTTCTTGTTTCTTTTTTACTGGTACTATTCATTGCCTCATTTCAGATTTTCTTCCATATTTGTCACACGGAGGTCACAGGCATTTGTTTTCTGTTCTGCTGAGTGTTTCTGTTTGACAGTGTTCAAGGCAAAAGGGTTTTGACAGTGTTCAAGGCAAAAGGGTTTGACAGTGTTCAAGGCAAAAGGGTTTGACAGTGTTCAAGGCAAAAGTGTGTTTGACAGTGTTCAAGGCAAAAGTGTGTGACAGTGTTCAAGGCAAAAGGGTGTGACAGTTTGACAGCGTTTTGAAGGCAAAACCACAGGCAAAACCACAGTCTTGAGTTTACGTTAACTGTGTTTGTTCAGGTCTTCGGCTACTGTTGAACTGTGCATGAGCCAGGCGAAGGGGGAAAGCGCGAGGTTGGAAGATCTTTTTTTTTTTTTTTTTTTTTTATGAAGATGATGATGACGATGATGATAATAAACTGTAGGATGCCATGAAATCTTAAGTTAATCGCACGCGCGCACGCACACACACAGACACAGACACAGACGTACACATACACACACAGACACACACACAGACACAGACACACACACACACACACACACACACACACACACACACACACACACACATACACACGCGCGCGCGCGCGCACGCACGCACGCACGCACGCACGCACGTACACACACACACACACCAACAGAAACCAATATCGTTCACCGAGTTGAATTTCTGCCAGGCGACCTGGTGCTGCAAACAGCATTCGTTAGTTAGAAGTGAGGACCGTGTGATCTTCCAGAGAACTCTGGTCATCGTCTCGCCATAGGGACAGGAGTTGTCTTTCTTGTTTGCTATTGTAAACCTCCCCCTGTTCCTACTGTAAAGAAACGCACAAGGGGAGATCGGGTTCGGGAGAAAGTTGGACTAGGTTCATCCAAAAGAAAAAGACAAATGAGTCTGGCCCGGTGAAGATTTTTTCTTTCTTTAAATTTGGTCTATAAAGCGAAAAGAAAACGTAAAGGTAAAGACAAAGGTACAAGTAAAGGGGAAAATAAAGTAAAGGGGAAAAGAAAGTAAAGGTAAAACACAAAGCAAAGGTAAAACACAAAGCAAAGGGAAAAAAAAGTAAAGTAAAGGGCTCTAGCAACCGTGGCCTGTAAATGAAAATGCAAACGAACGTAAACCACAAATGCATCTTACACCATTGCATAGTTCACATACATCCGAATCATTGCATAAGTTCCTCAACGAGACAGAAAACATCATTTAGCAAAATTACGAAGCTAGGTCAGTCTCAGGGATGAAGTATATCCCTCATTCTACTGCAAGCCAGAGCATATCATTCAGGAGACACATAATCAGGAATACGCTATAAGCTTGCTATGGTATTCAGAACCATACGTTCAACCGCTATAGCTCTTTTAGTCTCTTGCATTGGATTTGCGCAGAGGTTATCAACAATGACAACCTATCCAAACAAGAACGAACTAACTGAGTGACAAAACGATCACTCTGAAACCAGGGTGAACCTAACCTCAAAGACACGGTTCAACCCCTGTGCTGCCCTAAATCGGAACAGCAACTTCCAATTATGTGGGATTCATGTCCTTAACACAATTATTCCATATCTCATTCCATGTACTCCGTCATAATTGCTCATCACTTCGCTTCTATAATTAAGCAACACGGGATAACAGACTTCATCCCAAATTACAACCAGTCAGAGGAATCGACAGTGAACATAATCAAGCGCAACACTTCGATTTATGAAAATGAAAGAAAACGTGAAACAGCAACAAAAGAATATGCCATTTCAGTCGACATTAAAAGGCAAACAGCCTATATAGGCAACAAGCCTGTAACCTTCATCATGCATATAAGAGAGACTGATACATATAGCCGGTATGGTGACATGTTCTTGAGAAAAGAAATATGCTCAGTAGAGAGAGAGAGAGAGAGAGAGAGAGAGAGAGAGAGAGAGAGAGAGAGAGAGAGAGAGAGAGAGACAGACAGACAGACAGACAGACAGACAGACAGACAGAGTTATGGCTTATCGCTCCCGGTCAAAAAACAATGCAAAATCATCGATTACAATAGCCCATAAGTCAATAACACGCAACAATAATGCCTTACCGGCCATCATTTA
>JADBJO010000519.1:375000-377500 GCA_016801955.1 Conus betulinus | reverse complement strand
ATTATTTCC
Organism: Conus betulinus; assembly: GCA_016801955.1. NCBI lineage: Eukaryota > Metazoa > Mollusca > Gastropoda > Neogastropoda > Conidae > Conus > Conus betulinus. The sequence goes on along the minus strand of JADBJO010000519.1, from coordinate 377,491 downwards.
ATTACCAAATCACAAGTGGGGCACAGTACTCACTTGGGGCATTGACAAGTGGGAGGAACAGTGCGAAAGCGCACCCCTCAGTCTCTGTCTGTGTCTGTGTCTGTCTGTCTGTCTGTCTGTCTGTCTGTCTCTCTCTCTCTCTCTCTCTCTCTCTCTCTCTCTCTCCTCTCTCTCTCTCTCTCTCTCTCTCTCTCTCTCTCTCTCTCTCTCTCTCTCTCTCTCTCTGTGCAAGCACGGGCGCACGTGTACGTGTCTGTTCAAACATAGCTTATGCACGCACGCACAAAATATACATAGACACACACAAACACCCTCCCCCCCCCCCCCCCCCCCCCACACACACACACACACACACAAAAGCGCGCGCGTGCATGCGGCGCGCATAATTCTCTCTCTCTCTCTCTCTCTCTCTCTCTCTCTCTCTCTCTCTCTCTCTCTCTCTCTCTCTCTCTCAGTGTGTTCAAAACCTGGGCTAGTTTTTATTTACGATCATTTGCTATGTATTTGTGAATATTTGATTTTCATAATTGCTATTTCATCTTATACCAAAAAAAAAAAAAAAATGTTCACGCATACCCTTTGACAAGGGGGGGGGGGGGGGGGGGGGGGGGGGGGGGGGGGGGAGGGAGTTACCCTTGGAGTTACAGAGTGAGACTAAGGGAGAGAATTCAATGATCATACAAACAAAAAACGTCCTTGACTCCACTTCTACTCGCAGTCTTACACGATCTCCCGCATTCAGCCTTTCTTCTTCTAGGGAATATTTTCCTTTTAGAGTTCTTATTTATTTGAACCCTTTTTGACAGTGAATTTACAAATAATGTTTCAATAATGTCTTCAGAAATTTCGTTCACCAGTTTCTCCTCTCTCACAACAACATTTCATGAAAAGATGACTTAGCACACACTAATCAATAAGAATTCAGAGATCGAGTTAGTTGTTCAGTCTATTTCTTTTTAACGACGAGAACTTCAAATGACTATCAGCTAAGGCCAACAAGGAAACACAAAAATATTTTCTTCAAGTTGGCCACCAGACCACACTATTTCCACATAACCAGCATGGTCCTTCCAGGCCACAAGTAAGTAGTTACAGTCTTCCACTCTCAAATCATCCCAACCCAACAGAGACCTCAGTCAGTCGCTATTTGTTTCATTCATTTTCTTCCAGTTTACACTTCCACTGTCTGACTAATTTATTCTTTTTATTTTTGTCAGATAGGGGACTTAGGGGAACAAAAACTATTTTGAAGGTGAAAAATCCCTGCAACAGAAAAGACCGAAACTTTTGTTAATAATCAGTTTCAACTTACAGATAACATTTCTTTCTGCTCACGTTTTTTTTTTTTTTTTTTTTTTTTTGTGCTTCCAAAATCATCAGAAAACTTATGTATTTTTAATGCTTACCTTTTCCTTTCCACATGTACGCCTACACTGGCAATTCAATGCCTTAATTTGCAATTAAACTTTTGGCTACAGAGGTGAGGATAACTCCCACATAGCACCTCTGAAACAAGCCCCTGTAAAATATTAGCACAACTGAGGTCAGTCTCTCTCGAACACCTCTGCTGACACTGACTGTTACCTTAGCCAGCTAGTTCAGCAACAGCCAGTGAGCGAAGTCATACTATATCAAAAAGCAAAAAGCATGCTTTCCTTGCAGTCAAGTCAGAATCATGCTTTCCTTGCAGTCAAGTCAAAATCATGCTTTACTTGCAGTCAAGTCAGAATCATGCTTTGCTTGCAGTCAAGCCAAAATCATGCTTTGCTTGCACTGCACTCCCAACTCGATACTGCTGAAGCCTGCCGGGCAAGCTAACTTGTTATTTGAATTACTGACTCTCTCAGGGAGTGTGAGTGGAAGCATAAACACTTTCCACATAGTTTTACCTTAGTCTGCATTTTTGACCTTTTTAACATAAGGGACTAGTGTTAACTCGAGGCTTACGGACCACCCCCCTTGACCTAGAGTCTAAAGTAGATTTTAATGATGAATGAAAAAGGGAAACATTTTTCAATTATGTGTACTTAATATGATGCACATGACAACCCCCTCCCCCCGGAACAAAAAAAAAAAACTGAAGAGAAATAGACTGAGCAACTCAATCTTTAAATTCAGAAGTTTCCTAGTTCAGTGAAGACTGAGTCAAAAACAAATAGAACATCACACCCTTTTTGATTCACACATTCCATAAGGTCATGTAACACCTTTTAAAGCACAGACTCCCAGACTGTGCGTGAAAAAGAAAAGTTTCCGAGTCTACACAAAAAGTCCGTCATTTGGGCGCAGTCAGCAATAAAAATAGGTTCCATCATTTGGGCGCAGTCAGCAATAAAAATAGGTTCCGTCACTTGGGCGCAGTCAGCAATAAAAAATAGGTTCCATCATTTGGGCGCAGTCAGCAATAAAAAAATAGGTTCCGTCACTTGGGCACAGTCAGCAATAAAAATAGGTTCCGTCACTTGGGCACAGTCAGCAATAAAAAATAGGT
>JADBJO010000519.1:355000-370000 GCA_016801955.1 Conus betulinus | reverse complement strand
AGTCAGACCCCATATGGAGTATGCCTCTAACGCCTGGTCAATTGCTGCAAAGACCAATCTGGACAACCTGACTAAGATATAGAATGCCGGTCTCAGACTATTAACAGGAGGCATAAAAACTACTCCAATGCCAGCTATGGAAAAGACAACAAGCATTATCTCACTAGAGGAGAAACGACAAGAAAACATTCCTGCCGAAAGATGAGAACATCAAAAGAATGCCTACCCACCATCTACGTTCTAAGTTTATGGCTTCCACAAAAAAAAGAAAGAAAAAAAAAACAGATTGAAGCGACAGAGCCCAAACTGCTTCATAAAGGCTCAAGAGAAGAACCTTAATCGGCCTCTAACAGATTCCAGTCAACCAGTTGAGATGTTTCAGGACTGGGAGGACTGGCAGGCGGACATCCCGCCATCACCTATCCAGGGCGTATCAGCCAAAGCACATCATACAGCAGAGTCTCGGACCCTTCAAACTCTCAGCATCTCTCACCCATATACCACCTGGGCGAGACCATACACGGATGGGTCAGCAGATGAGGCTGTGAAAAACGGTGGAGGCGGACTTTCATCAAGTTACCGGACGACAGATCCTTTAGAAAGTCTGTGGCCACATGCACATGTTCAACAAACTACCAAGCTGAAGCTTGTGCCCTACTCCTTGTTGCTTAGACCTTAAACCAGTAAAACAGGTTCCCCACCAATACTGACAGACTATGAATCCATCCTGAAGAGCCTCCAGACACCAGAAGGGGAGCAAATAATCAGAGCCTCCAACAGAGAACTACGTAGTCGTGCAGTGGATCCCTTTTCATTGTGGCATTGGAGAGAATTAGGAGGCAGACTGTCTGTCCAAGATCGGCAGGAGTTAGGAACAGTCAGGGAATCCGATGCCCTACAGTGAAGCAAAACCTTGAGGAACAACTTCAGAAGGGCATGGCGCCAAAGCCTGGACATTGGGACTGAAGAAGACAGCATCCAGCAACTCGACAGAGCAGCTCAAGTTACCATCTTCAGGCTGCGAACAGGACACTGCCAGCTCCTCTCCCATCTCTCACGTCTCAAACTCTCTCATACTGACCAGTGCCCTAGTGGCACAGGCTCCCAAATCTTTACAGTCCTGCCCCTCCTTGATGCCTTGAGACGCCAGATGTGGCCCAGTCCAGTTGAGGTCCAGGAGAAGCTGTTGGGACCGGTGGGGTCTCTGCGGCGGACTGTGGACTTTACCTTACTAACCGGATTGAGGATCTAGCATGGCCGGGAACGCGAAAGAAAGAAATAAACGAAACACACCTTTGCGTAGTCATTACGTTAATTTTCCTTACGACGGAGGCACAAGATGGTTCATAAATAAGACCAGAGGGGAGGAGGGTGAGTGGTAGGTGGCGAAGGGAGGAGTGGAGGTGGGGATTGGAGGAGAGAGGAGTTCACAACTTCAAAAACATATGATTAAAAAAATTAAACCCAGCTGGATTGTCATAAAAAATGTCATCCTTTACAGATTAACTCCCCTGGGCCTGGGCCACTTGTTTATGTTTTATTCTATTATATAGTTTTTTTCTATGTGGTCTGATTGGCTCCACATTTTTGTTTGGATGTGTGAAGCAGGGAGAAACTTTGTTAAACTCTCCCCAGAATTTCTTCTCAATTCACATCCCAAATAACAGGATATGACACATTGATATTTTCTCATTGGATTTGGGGAATCGTTACTGAAATTCCACTGTATAAACACAGGTGACGTTTTACCCAGTTCTGGTGTGTGTAGAATCTTGCACGTAGTCGAAGCACCACCACCCTTTGTCCTCTCCTGTTCCTTTATACAACCCCTTGTTCTGCCTGTCTGTCTGTCTGGGAAGTGACCACATTTTCCAGAGCTGTCTGTAGGGTCGCTATCAAAACGTGATTTCAACATTGAGGCCTGAATGCGGACGAAACGCCGAAGGAGATACTGTTAGCAGAAGAATATAGAATAATGTCCTTGGGAAGATGCGTCTTTTTTCGTTTAGAAGAGGGAAATTCATTAAGCGCGTATAATTTGTATCTCTTTTCCCAAGGGATAATCGATATAACGCGTACAATTTGGGTCTCTTTCTCCATGGAAATTCTAAACGCTCGTCCTTTTCTCCAAAGCTGTTGTCATGACATCTACATAAGAGAGGACGTTTTCACTCGTGTCTGTGACTGTACTCGTTTGTTTGCTGCCAGAAAGATCACACGTAATCAGCGGAATCAGTTATCATCAAAATTTGTTAAAAGGTGGAATGTGGTCCTATGAAAAAGCCATCATACTTGAGAGTGCATCGGGGGCTGGAATCTGGATCAAACAGTGGATTCAGAATTTGTACACATTGTTACTAAGATCATAAAAAAAACCTTTTACCACAAACATGAGCATGTCGAGTTATTGTCACTAATTTGGTAACAATCAACGAAGTAAGATGTTTTCGTGAAATGTTAACACTTTCTATTGATATAAACGCCGAATCCGTATTTTTTTCATATCTGTTTTTGAAAGTACATATAGAAAGTAATTCTTTAACTTCGAACAAACTATTACTTTTATTGCTGAAAAAAAAACTGTTTTCAATTATGAACTGACGATGCAGAAAGAAGATTAGTTTGGCATTCGTGGAGGTCTGCATTCTCTCGTGGGCTTTCCTTGTCTTCCTAGGATGCTCTTTCCTTTAGTGAATCACCAACTTCAAACTGTGTGAAATGTGTTTGGAGTTATAGAAGTAATGGTGATGATTTTGTTTGACACTGCGAATACTCTGCGTGTTGCAGTGTGTTTCGTTGTCGTTTGGTTTTGTAAGCATACTTAGAAAATAAAAAACGGAGATTTTGTTTTTGTTTGAACATAGTTCCTGTGTCTAAAAAAAAAGCAAACAAACTAACACCAACAAAACCTGAGTGTAAGCTGCAATACATATAGCTTGCAGCTGTGACTGGCTCCAAGGGTCAGTTTCTTGGCGCCTAACTGCTTTTGACCAAGGTCATTTTCTCGCCACTGAATGTTAAACAGGAAGTCAGTAATCAACTCAGCCAGTTGGTTGTGATTCGTTCTTGTTGCTGTTGTTGTTGTTGTTGTTGGTGGTGGTGGTGGTGGTGGTGGTGGTGGTGGTGTGTCGTTGTTGATTTTTGTTTTGTTTTTCGTCCTACCCACCCCCACCCACCCTTTTTTTTTTATTATTCACAGTATACGCTGCCCCGTTTACGAGGAATCGCTTTTATTCTGCAGGATAACAATGTCTTAGCATAATGCCCTGTACAAAAAAACAAACAAACAAACAATCAAGCAAACAAACCCACCGTGGTATGGTATTAGTTTGTGTGCTCTCTTGCACTCGAAATCAGTAGAACTGATAGACATTCGCTTGGAATGTCAATAAAATCCAACATCAGAGATTGGTGTTTTCACTTTAATCCTAAGCGGTTTTGCTAACTGTATTCGCTCTACGCTAGTCATCTGTCTCGTTGTGTGAAGTTAGTAACACCCCTCATATGTTGTACTGCTTCCTCTTTTGTTTAGCATTGATAGGGAAACAGCTTGTATGTTTATACAGCCTCCCGTTTAGTTGAATGTTGGTAGGAACACTCCTTACATGTTATATAGCAATCTGTTTAGCGGAGTGCTTTTAGGAACGCTCTTTATATGCTTCATAACTTTGCTTTTTTTTCTGGGAGTTGAAACGAACACCCCATATGTGTGTGTATGTGTGTGTGTGTGTGTGTGTGTGTGTGTGTGTGTGTGTGTGTGTGTGTGTGTGTGTGTGTGTGTGTGTGTGTGCTCGCACGCGTGTGTGTGTGTTTTTGTGTACTTATGTTCAGCTGAGTGTTGATAGAAAACTCCGTCTGTAGATTGCGTAGCTTCTGTTTTGTTTGGTGTTGGTAGGTCAACCTCGGGAGACCAACGGTCAACAACCGCTGGACAGCCTACTACCACCTCGTAGTCTCCCCACCGCCACCCCCAGCTGGACATGCCAGAGTGATCGTGACCACTTGCCGACGGACAGACCTCTCGCAGACTGACAGTGCTATGTTTGTGGCACCAGGGGGCTTCGCTCCACAACACTGGAGCCAGTCATGTACCTGTAAGCAGGCGATTATAGGCCTTCATTCCACTCTGCTTGACTGACCACATCGCCACTGCCGGTGACGACTTGCACGACTGACGGTGTGCCACTGGGCTTAATTCTTTCGATATATAGGATTTGCAGCCAAGACTAAAAGAACTGCCGCAATTCTTCAAGGTTTACAAGAAAGATTGAAGATTTCGACCCGAGACTGGAAGAGACGTGCTGACAGTCTGCAAGGAAGAGACCATTTCAAGATCTGAAGCCAAAAGACAGGAGATTTCCTTAACTCTCTTTAATCGCAGACTACAGAAGTGATTGATCATTCCAGACCAGTTGAAGTTACAGACTGTTGTGGTGACCGGGTGCGTTTTTGGCAGACAACAAAAGTTAACAGATCTTAGTTTCCTAAGATCAGAACAACCATGTGAGGAACGTACTGTCAGCACAATCTTAATTTATGAAGAAAGGAAGTGATCAGGAGCCAATGAATAAGCGGCACTATTGACGTACATTACACAGGACAAAAGTCACGGAACCAAAACGTATTTCCAGAATGGTGATAACTTGGAGAGCCCATCTGGCTTTGCTTATTTGAACGGTTCTTAATCCCACCCTTTTACTTCAAAGTGACAAAATCTGCAAGTCGAAAAATCGTCAAAATATCCTAATCAGTTCCACTTCCCTTTTGACTGAAGAGTGCCGAGGAAAATGTGAATACTGTCGATTATCTTCGACATTAGCAATAATCAAACGAAATTAACTGAAAACAAACGTGATATGTCAATTTGAAAAAAAATAATCATGGTGATTGACATACGCTCGTCGATACAGTCCCCCGCTAGATCAATAATCCAAAAATGAACATTTTCCTCAGTTCCACCGTGTTTGACCGTGTTTGAAACAAGCCTTGAGGGCAATGAAAACTTTGTAACTGAAGAGGTCAAGGTCAGGCAACACCTAGAGGTAGCAGTTGACGGGCATGGTGAGAGAGAAGGGGATTAGAGCAGCAACACGTCAGACAACTATGCAAGATTATCCTCAGCAGGCGCCAGTGTCCTGCGCCAAAGCCTGTGTGAGTGAGCCAAGGGGTGGTTTCTAGTCTGTCCCTGTTGCTGCTAGTGTGGTCAGTTCACCACTGGAATCATCTCTTCTGTTGCCCAGAGTTCTTTAACATGTCATGGACAGGAGGACTGGCCCATAGTTCAAACTGCAGGTGATGACAGGACGGAAGACAAGAATACCGGATGATGTAATAGCTGGACACTCCTGCCTGGATCTGTTCTTTAAATGCAGTAACAAAATCATCGAAGAAAGTTCGAAAGATGTCCTCTAGAATTGCTTCGGGTGACAACAACACGCGGCCATCTAAGTTTATCCCTTACTGACAAATTTAATGTCCGTGCCCACAACATTTGTTTTGTTGTCATTTCATATCATCGCTGACAAGTTGTTCTTGCTGCAGACCCGTCATAAAGATATGATGTCCTGTGCAGGTGCTGACACAGAGGCTTAAAGAAGACTTCAAAAGTGTTCACAGTAAAATGTTTGGAACTGGAACTCTTCCATCAGGAAGCATTGTTTTATCGTGATAGGATCGGTTTAAGTGAAGGTCCCATTCTCTGGCTCTCACACTCGGTGACCAGCTCAGCATAGGCACATGGAAGCATGCTACCCGGTGGGCAGTTTGATGCAAATTTAATCTGTACTTCTCAGCTCTAGAAGGATAGCCAGCCTCCTGCCATCACCTCTAATCATATAGTCTATGCACGAAGAGGACGGTAGGAAACACTGAAGGTACCTTCCCTCTGCATGTGATAGCAAAACATGTGATGTACCAGAAATAGCCACACTATAAACCAATGAGGTTTGCAAATTAGGTTTACACTACCCGAAAAATAAATCCACAAACTGTCCATTGTGGCCTTTAGACAACATCCAGAACGTTGGGCATAAAGCTTCAGACACCTACCATCTGTCGCTTGCCCAGAGGGTCAGCAAATGGTATTGAAATACTCCAAAGACAAAACTTTCTCGCTAGACGTATAGAGAACAATCAAACATACACCGGATATCTCACCAGCAGAGACATACCGCATTGTAATTTTGAAAGAGGTGACAGGTGGAAATACCCGAAGCTACGGAGATAGAGGGATACAGAGGTAAGTTCTGGACCATACAGGTAACCCCCATCCCCAAACTACAACTTCATACCCAGAAGGACACATTGTGCCTTCACCAGCTAGACCCCCTTGGAATACCCAGAGACGCTGCGCAAGACCTTCAGCCCAGGTAGAGGAGGTAGAGGAGATAGCTGTGGACGGACTTTCCCACGGAGCCCCCTGCTGGCTGTCCCTACAGCCCCGCCACGCCACAGACAGTGGGACTCTACCCCAGATCCTTGTTGACGGCCCCCACAATGACCAGTCCACAGCATTTCTTCCTGGAGGTGAGTCCAGTCAGGTGGGCTCGGCCCTGTCCAGCCAAATCTCCTTAACCTAATCTGTCTGAAGGGCAGAAGCAGGGGTGGAGGGGTCGGGGTGGGGATGGGTGGGAGGAGGAGAGGACGGTAATCCGGATCAGAGCAGGTCTTGATGGGGTGTCCGGAGATCAGTTTCCCCACCTATATGCTTAGAGACCTCCCGACCACTGTGAGAGTAAGAGGGGAGGGAGGTGGGGTGGGTCGGGGTGAGGAGTGTTGGGGGATGATGGGGGGGGGGGGGATAGTCTGGGTACCAATGGGGCGAGGATTTGAACTGTGATTTTGGATTCTTCTTCTTCTCTCTCCCCCCCCCCCCCCTCCTGTCAAGCTTTAGGCCTGACCAGTACCGTGGGTTCTTGAATTGGGAGGCTGAATCGGTGTGTGTGTGTGTGTGTGTGTGTGTGTGTGTGTGTGTGTGTGTGTGTGTGTGTGTGTGTGTGTGTGTGTGTGTTGTGTGTGTTTGTGTCTGTGTGTCTGTGTGTCTGTGTGTGCGTATGTGCCTGTGTGCATGTGTGACTTGTGTGTGTGTGTGTGTGTGTGTGTGTGTGTGTGTGTGTGTGTGTGTGTGTGTGTGTGTGTTCTTGTTGTTCTTCCTTTTTGTTTCATGGTTTTCTGGCAGCAGAGTCCTGATGACAGCTTTCCCTCGCCCTCCTCCTCGTCGCCCCTATCACTCTCTTTCCTTTTACTTCCTTCCTTCCCCTCTCCCCCGCACTCCCCCTACCGCCCCCCCCCCCCCCCCCACCGCTTTCCTCCCTTCTCCTTCGTCCCTCTTCGTCTTCCTCTTTCTCTTCTACATCGTTGTTGCCATTTGGCCGGAGAGAATAGACACGCATTGCTTGTACTATCTTGCAGCTGTTGTAGCTACTATAGATTTGTATTAGTGCCTATATGTCTGTCGCTGTGTGCAGTAGAGTTAGGATGACACGCTCTGTGAAGAATATGTCTTTCTTCCCTATGAGGATGTTGTGCTCAGAGCTTTGGAAAAGGTTATCATCGATATGCGCGTCAGAGTAAACACCAGATCATTTTGGCTTTGCGAGCGTGTTGGGGATGGGGCGGGGGCGCCAATGGGGAGGACAGGAGATTATCACAAAAAGGGGAGGGGAGGGGGCGGGGAAAGGAGATGAGCTGTGGTCGGCGGATACTTCAGAATTTTTAGCAAATGGCGTGCATGCTAGGTAAAATTATAAAAAAATGAATGATGATGATGACGATTATGGTGATGATGATGATAATGTTGCCTCATTTGCTGCTGCTGCTGCTGCTGTTTGCTGTTGCTGCTGCTGCTGCTAATGATGATGATAACAATGATGATGATGACGATGGTGATGATCATGATGAAGAGGAGGACGATGACGATGATGATGATGAAATTTAGAATTTTCACACATCATCATTTCTATCTCATAGCACCAAACGAAAGTTAGGGAGTGGAGTAGAAAAGAAGACGGTAGACACTGAAGCATAAACTATACACATTTACTAAACAGCACGTGTTGTCTGCGTGCCTGTCTCCTTGGTTCTCATACAACTTCACAATTTTTATCTGATATTCTCCAAGGAGTCTATACCAAAGAGGTAGCGTTTCTAAGGCGAAGTGGGGAAAGAGATGTGGAGAAGCGAAGGGTGGGGGGGGGGGGGGTGGGGGTGGAGGGACAGTGGGGGTGGGGGGGGGGGATAGGGAGGAAGGGGTGAGCATTGTCGGGATTCGAAGCAGGTCCACGGCAAAGTGGGTATGGTAGGGGGGGGGGGGGGGGGGTGGGGGGGGGGGGGGGGGGGGGGGGGGGGGGGGGGGGGGGGGTGGAGGGGGGGTGGGGGGGGGGGGGGGGGGGGGGGGGGGGGGGGGGGGGGGGGGGGGGGGGGGGGGGGGGGGGGTGGGGGGGTGTCTGGGGGGGGGGGGTGTCGTTCTTTATGGGGGGGGGGTAAGATGGGGGGTGGGGGAGGGATGGGGGGGGCGAGGGGGTTAGGGGGGGGCTGGGGGGGGGGGGGGGGGGGAAGGGGGGGGGTGGAGGGGGGGGGGGGGGGGGGGGGGGGAGGGTGGGGGGGGGGGGGGGGGGGGTGGGGCTTGGGGGGAGGGGGGGGGGGGGGGGGGGGGGGGGGGGGGCGCGAGAGAGGAAGGGTGATTTGTAGGTAGGGGAATGGAGAGAGAGGCGGATAACAGCGACCCTCTGTCTCTCTCTCTCTCTCCGTCTCTCTGTCTCTGTGTCTGTCTCTGTCTGTCTGTCTTTCTTTATTTCTGTCTGTCTGTCTTTCTCTCTTTCTCCCTGTGCGTGTGTGTGCGCGCGCGCGTGTGTGTAAATTTGTATGAGATTAAAAATGATAGTACTCATGCTGAAATTCAATGAAAGACAAGTGCCCAGGCGCTATGGCTCAAGCTCGCCAAAAGGTGCCACGCCTCTTTTTGCTGGAACAAGCGAGGGCCGGTTAGGCCTGGCAAGGTTTCGGGTTTACTATTTAGCATCTCTTAGGTCCTGAAGCTGTGAGAAATTTCGGACACATGACGAAAGAAGCGGCTCTTCCAAAACTGGGGAACTATACTACAGGTATCAAAGAATTCCTGTCCACAATACTCCAGCTGTACGGCCACTACATAGTCCGGGGTGGGATAGGAATCCCTTGAGCTGCCTTCCAGGCCGCTCCTCTGTTTTGTGTGTGTGTGGTGTGTGTGTGTGTGTGTGTGTGTGTGTGTGTGTGTGTGTGTGTGTGTGTGTGTGTGTGTGCAATTGCATATATCTGTATGTGTCCGTGCGTGAGTGCCTGCGCACGCGTGCATGCATGTGCGAACACGTGTGTGTGTGTGTGTGTGTGTGTGTGTGTGTGTGTGTGTGTGTGTGTGTGTGTGTGTGTGTGTGTGTGTGTGCGCGTGCATTTGCGTACATGTGTGTGTGTGTGTGTGTGTGTGTGTGTGTGTGTGTGTGTGTGTGTAAGTGTGTCTGTGCGCGCGCGCGCGCGCGCGCGCGTGTGCGTGTGTGTGTGTGTGTGTGTGTGTGTTCCCTTATCGTCCAACACCGACCGCCCGCCTAATACGTTTAATCGGATTATTAATTTCTTCTCTTTGAGTCCTTCCAGAGAGAGAGAGAGAGAGAGAGAGAGAGAGAGAGAGAGAGAGAGAGAGAGAGAGAGAGAGAGAGAGAGAGAGAGAGAGAGAGAGAGAGAGAGAGAGAGAGAGAGAGAGAGAGAGACCCCTTGTAGACTTGATGGTAATCTGTGTGCTGTGTGGTAACATGAGGGTTAAGATCATTGTGTTTGGATGGCTCACGTCTGCTGAGTGTTATAACAGGGCTTAACTATAGAGCACTACCAGCTTTAATAAGCTGGCGCTGAGGCATTGACAGGTGACGATTGTTTCCGTTCGGAATATTCCATCTTTTCCAAAACAGAAAACAAACAAACACAAAAAAACATTTACAAAGACAAGAAAAAAAAAAACAGCTAAAAACGCCAGACATCCAGCATTTACAATAACAGTAAAAACCACAAAGACAACGATAAAAGCAGCGGTAATAGTATTATAGAGGCAGCAGCAACAATAATAACGATAGCAAGAGTACCATCATCACAAACAACAACAGATATGCATGTCGTTTCTGAGATCACGTACAAATGAGTCACAGTGTGTTACAACCTGTCCATTACTGCGTGACGCCATGTTTATTTGTCTGTTACTCTCTTTCCGTCAGTCTGTTTACAAGACGTCTGTCAGTCGGTTACATACTAATCGTCACTGCGTTACTATTTATAAGTCTGTTGCACTCTGTTATAAAGTGTGTACCAGTCTGTTACATTGTATAGATCACTATGTTACAAACTGTCCGTCAGTATGTTGGCCTCTGGTCATCCCTTTATTATATATTATCTGTTAGTCTGTTTCTGTTCTGTCCATCACTCTGTTTCAGATTGTCCGTCAGTCTGTTACATTCTGTCTATCACTCGGTTACAAAATGTCCTCAGTCTGTTACCAATCGTCCGTCAGGCCTGTCCGTCACACTGTTACAAAATATCCGTCAATCTGTTGCATTCTGTCCATCACTCTTACACAAATCTGTCCATTAATCTGCTACATTCTGTCCATCACTCTGTCACAAACTGTCCATTAATCTGCTACATTCTGTCCATCACTCTGTCACAAACTGTCCATTAATCTGCTACATTCTGGCCATCACTCTGTCACAAACTGTCCATTAATCTGCTACATTCTGGCCATCACTCTGTCACAAACTGTCCATTAATCTGCTACATTCTGGCCATCACTCTGTCACAAACTGTCCATTAATCTGCTACATTCTGGCCATCACTCTGTCACAAGCTGTCCATTAATCTGTTACATTCTGGCCATCACTCTGTCACAAGCTGTCCATTAATCTGTTACATTCTGGCCATCACTCTGTCACAAGCTGTCCATTAATCTGTTACATTCTGGCCATCACTCTGTCACAAACTGTCCATTAATCTGTTACATTCTGGCCATCACTCTGTCACAAACTGTCCATTAATCTGTTACATTCTGGCCATCACTCTGTCACAAACTGTCCATTAATCTGTTACATTCTGGCCATCACTCTGTCACAAAATGTCCATTAATCTGTTACATTCTGGCCATCACTCTGTCACAAAATGTCCGTCAGTCTGTTACCAGTCGTCCCACTCTCTGTTATATTCCGTTCGTCACTCTGTTACAAAAATATCCATCAGTCTGTTACATTTCGTCTATCACTCTGTTACAGACTGACCGTCAATCTGTTACAGTCTGTCCATCACTCTGGCACAAGCTGTCCATCGGTCTGCTACATATTGTCCATCACTCTGCTACAAACTGTACGTCAGCCTTCTACACTCTGTCCGCCAGTCTGCTACATCCTTCTCTTCCTGCTTCTATTGTGATTAACAATATACCCGTTTCCTTTTCTTCTTCTGTTGGCAGTCTTGCTTTAATTCGTGACCAGTCTTTTCCCTTTCAAACAGCGCATTTCAAATCTCTGTCAAGTGGCTGATCTCAAATTGCGTAGGATTTAATTCCATCCGTCACTATCTTTCTACTCGTGCAGCCCGAACGCTGGTGTGCGCTTTTGTTCCACTCTATGATGTATTACAGTAATTCTCTTTCAGCCGGCTTTTTCCAATATCTCGCAGACTGACTTCAAAGAATCCGGAATGACGCTGCCGGACTTATTTGCAGAGACGCTAAATCCGACCACCTTTCTCCTCTTCCTCGCTCTCTCTCCACTGGTTGCCTGTGCTCGATCGAATAGATCACATGCTATCTACTCTGATTTTTGCGCTGCTGTCAGTGGCCCTGGGCCAGCGTATCTTTCGAAATTCCTCCACATCCATTCACTTCCGCTCTTCGTCTGATACTCGACTTCTAAGAATACCTTCTGCCTGAACTAAGGCGGCCAGCAGACGAAGGAGATGTTTACCGTGTTGAGACAGGTTGTAGAACACCACACTCCGGAGATGTAGCCAACCACAAGCAAGACGCACTGTTGGGACATTCACATACCTGACCTTTCACCTTGCTTATGCGCGTGCACTGTGCGCGATTGCTACCGTTCCAACGAAGAAATTGAAATCATTAGAAGATCAATGGTGAATAAAACTTGACAGTGGTCAGATATTAGCAGCAAGACAATAATACTTTAATACCAACGTCGATATCTGCCCATGATTTTATAATAATAATAATAATAATGAATACTTATATAGCGCCTATTCTCGGCTAGACGCCAAGCTCTAAAGCGCTTTACAATCAACACTCGTTTACACAACGGGCTGCCTACCTGGGTAGTGCCGACTGAAGAGCTGCCAGCTGGCGCTTCATTCAGTCGTTTCCCGTGTCATCCAGTCAGTATCGTTCAATATCGATCACTCATTTTCCTTACTTCCTTCATTCTTTCCATTTCTCACTAAGGGTGCATGCTATGTGTAACGTGTCATCCATACCAACGGCCAAACTGGCCTACTCTTCCGAATGTTGGTGATGGGATTTTACGTGTGTGCAAGATGTTATGCGTGCGTTCACACACGGAACCTCGGTTTATAGTCTCATTCGAAGGACTGTATGGGAAATGGAGTCAGAACCAATGTTAACTCCGAGGGAAAAATCCCCCTGTACCGAAATGCCCCGGCGGAGGTTCGAACCCGCAACCCCAGGATCACCAAGATTGCGAGTCAGGCGCTCTACCAACTGAGCTATTCCGGCTCACATCATGTCCGTCAGTCTGTCACGAACTGTCCGTCTGAACTCTTCGTCTGTCTGTCACACTCTGTCCGTCAGTGGGTCAGCAACCGTCCACCATTCTGCTACAGTATCTCTGTTCGCAGTGTCACATTCTGTCTACCAGTGTCTTACATTCTGTCCATTTCTCTGTTACGTTCTGTCCATCAGTCTGATCTACACTGGCCGTCAATCTGTTACACGCCCTCCATCTGTCTGTGACAAACTGACCCTCAACCTGCTATACTTTGTCCATCTGTCTGTAACAAACTTTTCGTCAGTCTGTTGCACCTTGTCCATCTTTCTGTTACAATCTGTCCGTCGATCTGTTAAACTCTGTTCATCTGTTACAAATCTTCCGTCCGTCTTTCCATTCTGTCCATCTGTCTGTAACATGCTGACTGCCAGTCTGCTACATTCTGTTCTTTCTGTTACAATATGGCCATCAGTCCGTCACATTCTGTCCATCAGCCTGTTACAATATGGCCATCAGTCCATCACGTTCTGCCCATCAGCCTGTTACAATATGGCCATCAGTCCGTCACGTTCTGCCCATCAGCCTGTTACAATATGGCCATCAGTCCATCACGTTCTGCCCATCAGCCTGTTACAATATGGCCATCATCCGTCACGTTCTGCCCATCAGCCTGTTACAATATGGCCATCAGTCCGTCACATTCTGTCCATCAGCCTGTTACAATATGGCCATCAGTCCATCACGTTCTGCCCATCAGCCTGTTACAATATGGCCATCAGTCCGTCACAGTCTGTCCATCAGCCTGTTACAATATGGCCATCAGTCCGTCACATTCTGTCCATCAGCCTGTTACAATGCGGCTATTGGTCTATTATAGTCTTCCATCAGCCTGTTACAATATGGCCATCAGTCCGTCACGTTCTGCCCATCAGCCTGTTACAATATGGCCATCAGTCCGTCACATTCTGTCCATCAGCCTGTTACAATATGGCCATCAGTCCATCACATTCTGTCCATCAGCCTGTTACAATATGGCCATCAGTCCGGTCACATTCTGTCCATCAGCCTGTTACAATATGGCCATCAGTCCGTCACATTCTGTCCATCAGCCTGTTACAATGGCTATTGGTCTATTATAGTCTGTCCATCAGCCTGTTACAATGCGGCTATTGGTCTGTTATAGTCTGTCCATCAGCCTGTTACAATGCGGCTATTGGTCTGTTATAGTCTGTCCATCAGCCTGTTACAATGCCGCTATTGGTCTGTTATATAGTCTGTCCATCAGCCTGTTACAATGCGGCTATTGGTCTGTTATAGTCTGTCAACACTCCCGCCACCAATCTGTTACAGTCTGTCCATCCGTCTGTTACATTTTGTCCGTCGATCTGTTACACTCTCTCCACCGGCTTGTTGCATTTTGTGCATTAATCTGCCGCACTTTGTTCGTCAGTCTGTCGTATTCTGTCTGCTAGTTTACAGTGATCATTAATCTGTGGCATTTAGTCCATCCCCTGGGGGCCGGAATGGCACAGTTGGTAGAGCGCCGGATTCGTAATCCAAGGGTTGCGGGTTCGAATCTCTGCCGGGCCTTTTCAGTACAGGGAGATTTTTCCTCGGAGTTAACATTAGTTCTGACTCCATTTTCCCATATAGTCCTTCGAATGAGACTATAAACCGAGGTTCCGTGTGTGAACGCACGCACAACATCTTGCACACACGTAAAATCCCATCACCAACTTTCGGAAAAGAAGGCCAGTTTGGCCCGTTGGTATGGATGACACGTTGCACATAGCATGCACCTTCCCCGAAGATGGAGTATGGCTGCCTTAATGGCAGGATAAAAAAACGGTCATGCACACAAAAACTCCACTCCCTTTGTTGGTAGATGGGATTAGTACTTGTCTGTCCATACAGGGAGTGTCCGCAGGAGTATCAGCCTGCGTACGCAGATGAAGAAGAAGAAGAAGAAGAAGGTCCATCCCCAATCTGGTAAACTGTCCACCCGCTGTGTTGTACTCTGGCTACCAGACTGTTACACTCTGACTGTCAATGATTACATTTTGTCCGCAAGTCTGCCCACATTCTATCCATCAAACTGGTAGTTCTGTCCATCAGTCTGTTACACTCTTTCTATTACCCTGTTACACTTTGTCCACTAGTTTGTTACACTTTGTCCACCAGTCTGTTACAGTCTATCTTCGGTGTGTTACATTGTGTCCATCAGTCCGTAATATTCGTCCACCAGTCTGTT
>JADBJO010000519.1:337500-345000 GCA_016801955.1 Conus betulinus | reverse complement strand
AAGTGCTGGAAGGGGCGTATTACAGAGTACTATCTCCAAAGATCACCACACCGCTTCACATTACAATGTACTATCTACAAAGATCATTATACCGCTTCGCATTACAATGTACTATCTCCAAAGATCATTATATCGTTTCGTGTTACAGTGTACTATCTCCAAACATCATTATACTGCTTCGTCGCTGTCGTTCCGTTTGACAGTTACTCCAGAGATCCTGATGAATGCTGATATGCGTCAGATACCTTCAAGTGTGGGCCAGAGAGAGTCGTCGTTCCCTCGTCGGCACGTCAGCTGACCAGGTTTCTGCTTCTTACTGCCCCCCCCCCCCCCCACCCCCCTCCTCCTCCTCCGACGCACTGGACAGTATTGGAGGAAATTGTTCCACTGTCATGGGAGATGTGCAATAGGGGGACTCTGCAATACCACCAATGTGGAACTTTGGGAAGAGATGATGTTTGAATCTGCAGCGTCCTGTCCTCATTCTGGCATCGGTTACTTGGTCTTCTCTCAGCAGCAGGCAGCAGACGTAGTAACTGAAAACAATAATCATCATGGAAAGAAAACATCAAATTTGACTTAAAGACAGCAGCTTTCATGGCAATATAATCATTTTCAGTTGAAATCAGTTTTTTTTTCAGTTTTTTGACGTTGTCGGAGAAATCGGGTGAGGATTCGTAGAAAAAAAAAAAACAAAAAATGAGTTATTGCTGCCTGTTTTCACGAGCCATAAATAATGTTTTCACAGTGATCACATTTAAATACAATTGAAGACAAAAAAGAAAAGAAAAGAAAAGAAACAAAATAAGATAAAGTAAAGTAAAATAGAAATGAAAAGCAAAAAGAAATCAATGAATGGGAAACATAGTGTGCTTTTATTTGAAAATAGTATTGATCATCGTTTCACCCAGAGCAGATTACTATGTCCACGCAGAACAAGATTATTATGGACTTTGGAATCACTGAGCTCCCATTCAGGCAAGTGTGGCACGTGGGACTGGGCAGAAAAGACTTAAACGTCGTTTCCTGCAAGTATTAATGAATAAATAATGACGTTTGTTGTGTCTGCCTCCCGAATCAGTCTTCGAATGATAGTTCGAATCTTGGTCGTTTAAATCAGCACCGGTGGTTATGTTTTTTTTTCCTCTTCTTCTTTCTTCTTCTCTTGGTTCGTTTCTTCTTCTTCTTCTTCTTCTTCTTTTCTTCTCTTGATTTCTTCTTCTTCTTCTTCTTTCTTCTTCTTCTTCTTCTTCTTCTTCTTCTTCTTCGTCTTCTTCTTTGGTTCGTTTTCATCATCATCATCATCATCAAATCTTCTTCTTCTTTTCTTCTTCTTCTTCTTCTTCTTTCTTCTTCTCCTCCTCCTCCTCTTCTCCTCCTCCTCCTCTTCTTCTTTTGGGTCGTGTCATCATCATCATCAGCATCATCATCATCATCATCATCATCATCATCATCATCATCATCATCATTTTTTCTTCTCCTTTTTCTTCTTCTTCTTCTGTTACTTCGTTTGTGATGGTGGTGATGCTTTAGTGGTATCGTTTTCTTTTCCTTTTGTTTCATTTCATTTTTTTTCAATCCTTTAGGTAGTTTCTTGTGCTTTGAAATCGTTTAAACTTGTTGAAAACCCGCGTGAGAGCTGTCCAATCATTGTGGATTCTTCGTCAAAGTATGTGTCAATACTGGACAGGAGCGGAAAGACCACCTCACAAAAGCTAAGCCTACGCCACAGTTTTTTTTGGGGGGGTGGGACTCCGAATGTCCGCCGCGGCCAAGTTTGGATTTAGACTACACGCCTTTGGGGGAAATGGACAGGAACGGCTGCAGCTCATATCGCCTGTCCCACAATGCCTCCCTCGTGGGCAAACGGAAACCCTTCCCTATGATTGGAAACGGCTTGACTCGGGTCTCACTCGTTGACCCCCCCCATGTTTTCTCTCATTTTCTCTGTGGACAACAACTCTTTCTCTCCCTCTCTCTTCTCTTTCTCTTTCTCTCCAGCTGGTCTCTTTTCTTGTCCGAGCGGTGGGGATAGGAAGGGAGGGGGGGTGGGGTGGGGGGTGGTGGAGAAGGCGGATGGGAGCGAGGGATAGGAGAATGTAAGGGGCTGGGATGGGGTGGGGCGGGGGAGTGTGGGGAAGGGGAACAGTGCGCCGACATTGCCAACGAAAATGATGAACCATTTACAAGACACCACCCCACCCCTTTTCTCTCTCCTACCGTCCTGCCTCTTCCCCCTCCCCCCCCCCCCCCCCCCCCCCCCCCCCCCCCCCCCCCCCCACCTTTTCTGTTCTTTCTTCATACATATATGGCTCACCGCTATCATCCGTGTATAACCCATTCCCACCTTGCTATTTACTCCTCCACACTCCATTCCCACCCTTTCATCCCCTCCCCTACCCCTTGCCCCCCTCCCCCCCCCCCCCCCCCCCCCCCCCCCTTTGCTTCTTCTTCTTCCTCTTCCACTCCTCTCACCCCTTCCTCCCTGACAGACAGAACAAAACCTTGAAATGTCCACACCCCTGACCTGAAGAACTCTGCGGGCTCCACTCAGAGGACAAGGAAGCTAGCTACTCTGGACAATAGCCCCCACCCACCCCCCACTCCCATCCTAACCTGCCCTCCCCCTGGCCCCCCCACCCCCACCCGTCCCCTCCCACCCACACCACCCCCCCCCCTTGCCCAGTCAAGCGGCAAGGTCTCTGGCAGCGGGCCGCACGTGCACCTCCGGAGTTTCCCCAGCGCACCTAGCGGGGGGACTGCTGAAGAGGGCTTCAGCTCGCTTCAAGGGCCATCACTGCTTGTGACAAACAAGCAGAGTTACGTCGCCTCAGCGGTCCCATTTGCCCGCGTCAGGGCAGAGAAAGGGGAAGTAACAACAATGCCCGAGGTGGAGGGACCGGTATGAACAATACACCGTGAACAACACACAAGCCCCGGGTGGGGTGTATGAACAATATACAAGTTCTGTTTAGGAATGGCAGACTCTTGACAGAGGAGAGCTGGAACCATGTGCTGAGCTCGGGGGAAGAGTGGAGGCAGGCAGGTCTTTGTCTGCCGCTAAGGAGGGAGGGGAAAGACGAATCAATGCCGGGGGGTCATTACGGAACCTGTGTACGGCTTCTATTGGTACACATGGCACACAATCAGTTCCCACACTCCTCCCGCCTGCCCCCTCCCCCCCCCCCCCCCCTCCCCATCTTCTGTCCGTGATGATGTGTGGTGGGGGCTGTGGTGTCAGCACATTCCTCGGTGCCTGCACTTCTGGCTGGTTCCACTGAGGCACGAAGACGTGTTTGGTCAAATGATGATGATGATGATGATGATGATGATGATGATGATGATGGCGGGGTCATGATGTTGACAATGACGATGATGATGATTATAGTATTAGTGATGGCAACGATAGTAACATCGGAAATAATGATGATGATGATGGCAACAACAACAACAATAATGATAACAACAACAAAACAACAACAATAATAATGATAATAATAACAACAATAATAATAATAATAATGATGGTAAATATAATAGTATTAATGATAATAATGATGATAATAATAATTGTAAAAGTAATAATAACAATAATAATAACAATCACCATCATAATTATCATGCACACACACACACACACACACACACACACACACACACACACACACACACACACACACACACACACACACACATTATGTCTACTTGCCAGTACAACTTTCTTCTTTAATAAATCGTAGTCTCCCATCCAGTCAGCTCTTGTTCAATGAAAGAAAAGACATCGCCCCCCTCCACACACATACACACATACACACACACACACACACACACACACACACACACACACACACACACACACACACACACACACACACACGCACAATTTCCCGCCGCCCCTCCGTTCCCCGCGTCTCTCCCCCCTCCCCTCTCCCTACCTTCCACATCCCTGTCTCCCCCTCCCTCTCCCTACCTTCCTCCTCCCTGTCTCCCCTCCCCTCTCCCTACTTTTACTCTTCCCTGTCTCTCCCTCCCCTCTCCCTACTTTACTCCTACCTGTCTCCCCTCTCCCCTCTCTCTACCTTCCTCCTCCCTGTCCTCCCTCCCTCCCCCTCCCCTCTCCCTACCTTCCTCCTCCTCCCTGTCTCCCCCTCCCCTCTCCCTACCTTCCTCCTCCCTGTCTCCCCCTCCCCTCTCCCTACCTTCCTCCTCCCTGTCTCCCCTGTCCCCTCTCCCTACCTTCCTCCTCCCTGTCTCCCCCTCCCCTCTCCCTACCTTCCTCCTCCTGTCTCCCCCCTCCCCTCTCCCTACCTTCCTCCTCCCCCTGTCTCCCCCTCCCCCTCTCCCTACCTTCCTCCTCCCTGTCTCCCCCTCCCCTCTCCCTACCTCCTCCTCCCTGTCTCCCCATCCCCTCTCCCTACCTTCCTCCTCCCTGTCTCCCCATCCCCCTCTCCCTACCTTCCACATCCCTGAAGAAAAGACAAAAAGAGATAACGTACTTAAAAAATAAATAAATAAAAGAATATTGTCCTGTTTGCTTTTGTGGCTTTCTCTCTGTCTTTCTTTCCTCCTTTTTTTTTTTCTTTCTTTCTTTCTTTCGTCTCCACTTAATCATATGTCACATCCAGTCAGCGGTCATTTAAAGAAAAAGAAAGAAAGTTCGGCCCCTTCCTCCTCCCTGATTCCGCCCCCCCCCCCCCCCCTCCCCCCAAATTAAAAATATCCCACTCTTTTTCTCATGGCACCACCTGCCTTCCCCCCCCCCCCTCCTCCCTCATCATCCCCCCCCCCCCCCCCCAAGAACTACACGCAAGCATAAGACCAAAACAATTTTTTCATGTGTTAGTTTTGGAATCGTGCCGTTAAGGCCGCACAACGCAGAAAATGCTAAAATATTAAACACAGAATCGCATCCATACACACGCGCCCGTATAACTGAAAAAGAAACAAACAAAACAAAGATCAAATGCAAACACACAGCTGTGCAAATCTTGTGTATATATGCAAGCTTAGGCTCAGTACGTACACACACAGACACACAGACACACAGACACAGACACAGACACACACACACACACACACACACACACACACACACACACACACACACACACACACACACACACACACACAGAGAAAGAGAGAGAGAGAGAGGAGAGAGAGAGAGAGAGAGAGAGAGAGAGAGAGAGAGAGAGAGAGAGAGAGATATCATCATTGTAGAGTGACTTAGATTATTTATTTTGCAAGTTCAGTTCTTCGCTACAAACGGCAATTGCCGTAAAAAACAAAGACGGCCATAAAACACCAGTATAAATTAGCTATAACTTATCTATCATTGTTTGAAGAGGGAGACACGGGGGGGGGGGGGGGGGGGGGGGGGGGGGGGAAGGGAGGAGAAGAGGGAGAGTGAGGGGCAGATAAACAGGCGATGCGGCCCTATAATCTATGCTTTCTCAAAGGCATCTCTCGCACAGCCGATCAACCTGATTCGACCTCCCCATACCCAACCCACACAAGCCAATTCCGTTTGAAGTGGCTACTCGTGTTAGGTTGCTACCAGACCACCCACAAAAAGAATCCCTGCGGAGCTTCTGCCTTACAGTGTTGGTGTCCAACAGCGCCTGTCCCTGAAGGGGACACCACACTCCGAGCAACAGCTGCGACAGTCGAGTGAACTTTGTTGTCCCTCAGTATGAGAAGCGTGGTTTGGAGCTCCCCAGCAATGTTGGCAAGTGGAGGGTAAGATAGGGGGAATACACTCCTCGCTGAACTCCCTTCCTGAGTATGCGCACGGGCTCGATCAGATACGGACGCGAAAAAAAATCGCATAACCTATGTCAGCGCCCGGTGAGTTATGCATGGAAACTCCAGCCTAGCTTGTGCCTTGATACTTACAGAGGAAATGGCCACCGCCAGGGGAAAAAAGGATTAGATAATGATAAAATGAAATAGAACAGAATAGAATAGAATGGAATAAATAATATAAAATAAAATGAAATAAGTAAAAGACTAGAAGACTGTGGGCCCAAAGTTGAGGAATTCGTCTACCTGGGCAGCGTCATCAGCAAAGCTGGTGGAGCAGGCCAGCACATCAGCAGTCGCATCAGTTAGGCAAGAGAAAGCTGGTGGAGCAGGCCAGCACATCAGCAGTCGCATCAGTTAGGCAAGACACGCTTTTACACCCTGCAGGCTATGTCCTGCTTCCACAGTCCTTTCGTTCCACAACACGATCAGAATGTGATATCTGTTCCGTTATACGGTTCACAGACACGGAGAACAACCAAGTCCAACACCCACAGTTTCTAAGCGTTCATCCACAAACAGCCCAGGCTCATCCTCAATGTCAGATGGACCTGAAGTCATTTCTAACAAAACGTTGTGGGAGAGAGTGAGTTTCAAAGTGAAATTCAAACTAACTTAAAAGAGAAAGATAACTATTTCCCCGAAACGAAAGAAACAAACAAATTACTAGACAAACACGACGCGTTTCGACCTATTTGGTCTTCTTCAGGCAAGACATACAGTATTCAAGACAATGAAAACGAAGACCGAACGATCACTTGTCTCCTCAAATTCTGAAAAACATTCTACATCTTATTTGTGCCCAATTTGAGGAGATCGGTGATTGTTCGTTCTTCATTTTCATTATCTTGAATGTTGCTTGTCTTGCTTGAAGAAGACTGAAGAGGTCGAAACGCGTCGTGCTTGTATTGTTTGCATCCCTCGTTCGGCGGAATGTTATTTTTTCTTTTTAAAGTTGTGGGAGAGAACCAAACAAAATTGTATGAATATGGAGATAAAAAGTAAGGTGACTGGACTGGCCATAACACGATGGAAACCTCATACCAGCATTACAAGACAGACACTGGAATGGAACCCACAGGAGGGAAATGAAGGAAGGACGATCTCGACTAGACCTGGCGCCCGTGCATGGATTCTAAAGTGAAGACACCCGGCATGAGCTGGGCCCAGCTGAAGAGATCAGCCTAGAACCGAGACCGTTGGAGGAGAGTTGCCGCAACCCTATGTTCCCCCAGGGAATTTAGAGGGTCAAGTCAAGTTAATTCTGAAAGGAAATCTTGAATGGGGCAGGCTACAAATCAAACATGGCAAGATCGTTGGTCCTGTGTCTGTCAGGACGTTACATGACCTGCTTGTCATGAGATGATATGTGTTCGTGATGCATGGACGCTCCGCTCCACCGCCTCCCCCTCCCTCCCCCCCCCCCCTCCCCCTTCGCTATCCCTCCCCTATCCGACCTGCCTCCCTAATCTCAAGCTGCTCATTTCCTTTTCCTCAAACATATCCACGCTCAGGATTGTCATCATACAGTCTGCAGTCAACATCAGGGTCATGGTGAGGCCACCCACCAGGGTAGAGACAGTGTACTTTTTGTCCAGACCTTTCGCTGCTGTTCCATGATGCCTGTTCTGGTCCATCATGCGCAGGACACCACCTGCTAAACCCCTTCTATGCGGAGAACAATAATCGCTCAGTCAAGGA
>JADBJO010000519.1:315000-327500 GCA_016801955.1 Conus betulinus | reverse complement strand
TGACGATGATGATGATGATGTCGTGTGAGTGAGGCCTGCTTTGAAGTCAGCTCCAGAGTTCTTCAAACGGGTGTTTATACCACTTCATGTGGTCGCTGAGCTGGGGTGGAGCGAGCGAGTTGGAAAGAAAGGGGAGTTCTTGATAAATGATTATTGAAACAAGACTGAAGTGAACTAACCGGACAAACGTGGCTGCTAACTAAATGTTCTTGTTCACCACGAAGCCACCAGTCTAATTATAACGATTTGCTCGACGAATTTTATCTCTGACAGAGAATTCAGTCTCACTTTGTGTATTTCATGCGTCGTACCAAAGGTCTTCGACACTTTCGACTAGAAAGCGGGGAATAGACATTTTGATATTATTTTTATTTTGTCGATAATTTTGTGTCTGTCTCTCTTTTTTTTCATTAACTGCATTTTTATCGACCTGGTCAGCAAGCCATTGTCTTAAAGTCCCACATCCAAATCTATACAAGACAAGAGGCGGGCTGTTCTTGTGGGCTGCACTCTGTAAGTTGTAGAGGACCGGGTAATGTCCCTTGAATCCTGTCTGATGACGCGTAGAAGAAGAGATCCAGGTAGAGAGACGGAGGAGGGAGAGCAAAGGGAGAGAGAGGGAGAGCAGCATGGTTAAATCATGGCAGTTAAACTTGAAGGCCTCAAAAGTCTTCTCAGCGATCGCAGGATTGTGGCAACATTCGATGCAAGCAGTCGCGAACCACCAACCCTCATCTTGAAGCCTGCTTTAAGACATTCTTTCAACTTGTTTCCTTTTTGCAAAATGAATTATACATAAACAGAAATGTATCCCAGAGGAATGCCGTTGGTGATGTTTTTATTTTACTCTTACTGAAGCCACTGTTGATGGCGTATGCATTGTTGGTGTTGTTGATGTTGTTAAGATTCTGGTTGTCGACTGTGATTAACCGGACAGGGCGATTTTCATGTAAGCTTGGAGAAAGTAGTCAGTCCCTGTGTGTTTATTGCAATCTTGACACAGACTCTATGCTTGGTTCAGGTTAGGTTGAAATATAGATAAAAAAAAAATGTAACCATTGAGAAGGCTACACAAGAGCACATCTCTGACAGTGTCACAGGTATACCTAAGATATCTTGGCAATGTCTTTACTTTAGAGACCCCCCTTTGTGTTGATCTTGTTCATTCTTTTCGAAGAAAATTTGACTGAGACGAATGTGTGTGTGTGTGTGTGTGTGTGTGTGTGTGTGTGCGCGCGCGCGCGCGCGTGTGTGTGTGCGTGCGTGCGTGCGTGCGTGCGCGCGCGCGCGCGTGTGTGTGTGTGTGTGTGTGTGTGTGTGTGTGTGTGTGTGTGTGTGTCTCTTGGCGGGATAGAGAGAAATGGAAAAGCAGGGATTTGGGGATAGGGGCGGAAGGGGGACGGGGACGGAGGTATGGGGCGAGCGGAAGAGGGAGGCAAGAGAGGGGCCGAGACGGGAATGTTGGGTGGTGGTGGAGGGGGGGTGGACGGGAAAGAGGAAGAAGGGAAGGAGCTGAGACAACGTGTTCGTCCCCCATCCTCCTCCTTCAGATTGACTGCCTTTCCACCCCACCCACCCCCACCCCTACCCTGCCTCCACCTCACCCACCACCCCCCACCCCCCTCCACCTTCTCAGCCCTCCCTTACTTTCCCTTGTGGGAGAAAGTCCAATGAAACTAATGAGTTAGTTCTTACACCCATGTCGCCCCCGTCACAGTCCTGTCTGCCTCACTGACTGGCCCTGCATTAGCTCGCCTACCGCCGCGAGATGGCGCGGCGACGAGACCCTCTGTTCGACTTCATTGTGACGTCAGCGTCTCGACGCGCCACCTAGCCGGGATTTATGGCATTATCTCCCTTGATATCTGTTTCCCCCCCCCCCCCCCCCCCCCCCCCCCCCCAATGCTCTGTAGCAGTCTAGAGTGATGGTGGATATCTGCGCTGTGTGACGTGTTCATCTGTGGGTTAGACACCCGACTTTTTCTTTTTTTTTTTTTTTTTTTTTCTCTCTCTCTCTCTCTCTCTCGATCTGTAGACGACAAGACCGGTAGGTAGGGGGGAAAACCCATGGCTGCATATGTACATGTATTTGTCAGTCACGTCTTAGGCCACTGCGGAGACGGGGTGGGGTTGGGTGGGGGGGGGACAGATGGGTAGGGTAGTTGGAGAGAGAACAGAACAAAAAATTTTATTTTTTCAAAAGCCAAGGTGTCTGTGCGCGTGCGCGTGCGCGTGTGTGTGTGTGTGTGTGTGTGTGTGTGAAACAAGAACACACAAACATATATACGCACACATACCCCACTCTTACCGCTCCTCACAAAACCCTTCAACTTTTACTTTATTTTCTCTCGTCGGGTATTGTTTCTGGCTATCAGCAGAGCTCAGGCGCAACCCGTCATATCTTTGGTAAAATCATAACTACACCCCAACATGATACTGTCCGGCGTTTGACTGGTCAGTCTTTTTAAAGGGCGTCCGCACACGTAGCAGCTTGGGAAGCTCTGTCCAGCTTTCGAGTCCATACGTCTTTAACCTGTTCGAATAATTGAGATCAGAACACTGAAAGTGTTATTCTTTCTTTCTTTCTGCGTACGCAGGCTGATATTCCTGCGGACACTGCCTGTATAGACAGGCAAAGGGAGTTTTGTGTGTGTGACCGTTTTCTTTTTTTTATCCTGCCATTAAGGCAGCCATACTCCATCTTCGGGGAAGGTGCATGCTATGTGTAACGTTCATCCATACCAACGGCCAAACTGGCCTTCTCTTCCAAAACTTGGTGATGGGATTTTACGTGTGTACAAGATGTTGTGCGTGCGTTCACACACGAAACCTCGGTTTATAGTCTCATTCGAAGGACTGTATGGGGAATGGAGTCAGAACCAATGTTAACTCCGAGGAAAAAATCCCCCTAGTCCGGCACTCTACCAACTGAGCCAGTCCGGCCCCCACTGAAAGTGTTAGAACGTGATCTCTTCTGGCTTATCTTCCCTGACCCCCCAAATACTATGAATTTCGATATCTATATTGAATTGTCTTCCCCAGACGCCGAAATATTATGTATGCGGGTAATCTACTCCTGATTCTGGATGTCACGTATTTAGGTTATGTACTCCAGATTATGGATGTTCTTATACTACATGTGAATGCTGACGGCTCTTTCTACCAATCACAAGAAAGTTAACAGAAATCGCGATCACGTAGCTCCACATATTCTTTGATAAAACAGAGAAACAATGAAGTTAGAGCAGTCTGGTTTCAGTTCAACTTCAGCTGTTGTTTTTTCGATAACATAGGCACCCAAAATGTAACCTCAGATTGGCGGGAAAGCCATCGGTATTTCATCCAGGACCGGCGTAGGTAACCCAGAGACTGGGGAGCTTACGGCCCTTTCTGTTGCTTGGTTTTTAAAATGATGCTGTGTTTTCGATCACGCGAATTCAGTTATATATCCTGACCCACGAGTGATACCGGTAGACACGTGTGTGTGTGTGTGTGTGTGTGTGTGTGTGTTGTATACGGGGTCGAACATCAACGTCTTCGCGCTGTCATCTGTGTCAATAGCAAAGCATCATTGTCTGACGGCATACATACAAGCGCCGCCAAGTTCAGTTCAGTAAACACACTGTCCCCCCCCCCCCCCCCCCCCCCCCCCCCCCCCCCCCCCCACCCCCCCCCGCTTTCCACTATGACGACCAGTATCTTCTCCCGAACCACTGGCTTTCATGACTCTGTGCACTGCAGGGTGCGTGCGCACCAAGCAAGGTGAAAGGTGAAAGGTCAAAGGTGACTATGACGTATTCCAACCGTCACTCATCGCTGACAAACCACGTGTGCAGAAGCTGGTATTGCCTGTTCAGTACTCTTGACTCGTCTTACGTCTGTCGGCCGCATAATGAAAGGAAACCTTCAATTGATGACGCAGATGACGTCATTGCTCATTGGCTGCTTTAGGACACTGTCAGCTGCTGAAGTTTACCCTGCTATGCCGAGCTTTTAATTACATTGCTTATCGATCGGTCCTGACATTCTGTGACCAATTACAGATTATAATCCGGGGCGGAGATTGAATCTGAAAAAGAAAAAAAAAAAAAACTCGAGAAAAAAAAAAGAAAAAAGAAAGAAAGAAAGAAAGCTAGAGAAGAAAAAAAGAAGAAAAGAAAGAAAGATTTGAACTTTTGCGACATAAATGAAACTTTGGTATGGCACACATCTGTTTAGGCGCAAAGGAAAACAGTCTTAAAGCAAACTCCCCATCCCCCGCCCCCCCCCCCCCCCCCCCCCCCCCCCCCCGTTCGTCCCCTAATATAAGGCGTCTTCATGAGTCTATCCTCTGCATGCTTTGCAATGATTTCATCAAGAACGAAAGAAAGAAACAAACAAACAAAAAAAAGCAAGGAGAGGAGGAAAGAAAGAAAGAATTTTAGTTTACTGAATTTAGTTACTGACTGCTAATAATTGTCAAACCATGAACACCTTTAAAATTCCGTTCAAAGACAATATAGCGGGACTGTTCATTTGTGCGCAAAGAGACAGCATGTTGAAGCTGTAAAAATTTGTACAGACCTTTGTTTTATTGTTTTCGTTTTTTCGGTGGTTTCTTTCGTTTCTTTTTGTTTGTTTGTTTGTTTGTTTGTTTGTTTGTTTCTATCATTATTTCATAATTCAGTCTGTGTCTTATGTGCGTCTGATTTATGATTTATTAACATAGTGCACAAAGATCAAACAGTCAATGAGCTAGTTGTAAATGAATCAGAATCCCAAGATCTTTTGAGTTGATTTATGAGCGTTTCCATGTATCCAGGTTGTTTGTTTGTTTGTTTTAATAAAGAAGAATGTAAATAGTGCATTATTCTAACATTATGTTTAGTCTGTCATGTATTCTTCACATTCCATGAATTATTTACTTATATCTTTCGCCTTGTCCATACTATTGTATCTGCCGGCCATCATTTATTAAAAGAAACACGGCAGTTAAAGTTATTCTATGTAAAACTAATTTCAGATTTAGCACCCGATCAAGCTTGATCAGCATACAATTATCAGAAACACACAGTCAACAGAATGGCACAAACAACCTTGCCAGGATTTCTAAATCTCATTCTCTATGTATCTTGTAAATTAACGAATGAGCCAATAAACAGATGAAACGGGCAACGAAACCCATATCGACGCAGTTAGGCCCATGTCACACGACATCAACTGCAGGTGAAAAACACCAATTTCGGAGAATCCAACACGACTTAGAGCAGCGAGCATTTGGACAAGTCCGACAGACGGGATCTACAGAGAAGAAACACCGTGCTGCACACCTGTTTCAGCACAAAACACTGTTTCGTAACTTCTGTGTGACATAGCCTGGAAAGCCACTCTCAACATCGTAACTTCTTCCAACACGACTTAGAGCAGCAGCATTTGGACAAGTCCGACAGACGGGATCTACAGAGAAGAAAAAACACCGTGCTGCACACCTGTTTCAGCACAAAACAGTTTCGTAACTTCTGTGTGACATAGCCTGGAAAGCCACTCTCACTCCAATCTAACTCTTGCTTTGAAACCACTTTTGAATACGATTAAAAATTGTACCACAAAACATTGGAAACAGGCCTTTTCGTTTAAAAAAAAAATCGGGGATACCCTCTCTGTCAGTCTGTCTGTCTCCTGAATATACGCTGTGATGGTGGACGACATTTCCTCAGTGTTAAATGCAGCTGAGGAAGACTACAACAAAACGTGAAACCAGAACTTAAATGTCAAACGGAGGGCGATTCAATGACACGAAACAAAGCCTTTTCTGTTTTCATTTTTTGTTTGTTTGTTCCCTGTTTGTCTTGTTTATCTTGTGCACTTTAAAGAGTGGCATACAGCCGTTGCAGTTGACACTTCTGGCGCAGGACACACGCACAACCATGCAATATACTTCTCTGACGTAGAAAAACCAGTGCCCCTATCCCACCCCAACCCCCGCTCACTCCAAAGGATTTGAGGGAGAGACGGGCGAGGAGCGAGGTAGCGGTAGGGAGCGGAAGAGGGGAAGGCGGGGTGGTGGTGGTGGTGAGGGGGGCGTGGTGGTGGTGGCACTTTGGGGCGGGCGAGGGAGAGGGGTGAGGGGCGGGGAGGGAAGGTGGGGATGGCAGATTTCCAAGAGAGAAAGGTAACCTCTCGATATACGTAGACTTACTATTTCCATAACTTCCATACTCTTTCGCCCACTCTTTTTTTTTTTTTTTCAAATCTATTCCCTCTCTCTGACATATGTATATTTTAAAGGGTTGAGTGAATGAGTCTTTGTTTGGTTGGTTGGTTGGTTGGTTGGTTTTGTTTTTCAACGACATGTGAGTTGACTTCAAAGGCAGCGACAGCCTTGGTATGGCCCTTTGCGGTCGGCTGGGCTATAAGCATCATGACCTTACCTTACATCTCTCTGTCACCTGCCCCTCCCTGTCTCCCCTCTGTCCCCTCTCCCCATCCATGCTACTTCGTTCCACACAGCATTCGCTCATACCGTGTCACGTTCCGAAAAAAAAAAAAAAAAAACATTCAAAACCTTACACTGAGCTAAATTCCCCTTAATTAAGCTAATCTTGTTCTTAAATTGAAGACAAGTATTTGGTTTTCCCGCCTTTCGCCCCTCCCCCTTTTAGCTAGCTGCAGTTTCAAGGAGTTGCTCTCTGTTTAATATTGACATTTCATTACATGGAATAAGAGGATAAGCTATGACACAAAAAATGAGGGGAGGGGGACAGAGGATTTGAGGAGGGGGGGGGGGGGGGGGGGTAGGGTCAACGGAGGAAAACGGAGGAAATGTGGGAGTTTTAGGTTTAGCGGTGGAGAGAATGGGTCAAGGAAGGGACAGATTCGGAGAAACCATCCAAGACGCTGGGTGGTAATCGCACAAAACATTTCCGGATCGTTTGTCATGATGTTTGGCGAAAAAAACAAAGAACTGTGCCGTGCAAGTGAAGTGGAATAAACAGAGGTTTGAAAAAAGCGAGGTAATGTAGGTGACTCACAGCAGGATTTCCTTCTCTGCCCCCTCCTTGTTGAAACAGGATTCCCACCGTTACACCACGGAGATCAGCACTTCAGTCCCGTGTCAGTCAGTCATTCCCTGAAATCTCTTCTCGAGTAGCCACAGTCCATTCTCTCTCTCTCTCTCTCTTAAGGACTGGGTGCAAAAAAAAAAAAATCTACATGTTTAAAACCATCAATGATTACAGAAATACTCTCTCTCTCTCTCTCTCTCTCTCTCTCTCTCTCTCTCTCTCTCTCTCTCTTCTGTCAGCGATTTGCTTTGACTGGTCCACAAACCTTTTGAACACTTGTAATTCGTTTGCTTTTTGTTTCTTCCCCTTGTTGTTTGCATTTCTTGGACTTGCTGTTTGTGGGAACATAGAAGATGAACTTGTAGATGTATGTTTCCTCACGCATGCTCATTCACTGAAAGGGGCCTGTAGCCCAATATAGAACCATTCAGACTCGGAATCTGTCTGTCGCCTACTCGCATATGAGAGAGAGAGAGAGAGAGAGAGAGAGAGAGAGAGAGTGTGTGTGTGTGTGTGTGTGTGTGTGTGTGTGTGTGTGTGTGCATGCGTGCGTGCGTGCGTGTGTATGTGTGTGTGTGCGTGCGTGCGTGAGTGCGCGCTCGCGCGTGTGTGTGTGTGAGTGTGCGTGGGTTCACGTGTGTGTCAGGGTGGCCTTGAACTAAACGTCCAATCGCCGGGGAAACCCCTGTCTGATCAAAGGGGTGCGCTGACAAATGGACTGTGACATTGGCGCTCGTCAGCCAGACGGGTGGATCCACGCCAGCAGAGAGGTGGGCTGTCTACCCACCACATCGGCCCCTTACCCCTTCCAGTCTTCACGACCAGACGGGTAGACTTCAACATGCCCCCCTGCCGTTCCGGGTAGACAGAGAGACTACCCTGCACTATGACCACACACAAACATCATTATCATGCTACTACTCTCAGTATGTTGAAGCGACATATGCACGCATGCGCACGTACACACGTAGAAACAGATGTATACACACATACACACACACACACACATACACACAAGCGTGCACACACGCACACACACACATCCCCGACACATAGATAGATAGATAGATAGATAGATAGATAGATAGATAGATAAACAGATAACATACCGATATTCAGATAGAGAGAGATGGAGAGAGAGCGACAGATAAATATCGATTAATAAGTAATGTGGAAATAAATGTGGGCAAATGATTCTTGTGTGATGATGAATTAATAATGTAAACAGATAGATATATGCAACCACAGAGAGAGAGAGAGAGAGAGAGACAGACAGACAGACAGACAGACAGACAGACACTGACAGGTAGACAGACGGACAGACAGAGATAGGGGTGCCGGGGGGGGGGGGGGGACGTATACATATAGAGATAGAGTTGTCGGGAAGAGTAAGAGAGGCTGGAGCAGGAGGAATGAAAAAGAGGACCATTGAAATGTTGATTAAACGCCCTTTACTGACTGCATATAGGAGCCATTGAACCCTCTCATTAGAACAGACACCCCATGTCACTGTCTAATGTCATCTCATCGTGACTTCTACGAATGTTCACTTGGCCGGGGTCCTTTAAGACAAAATGTTCAGAATGCCTGTGTCGTAGACTGTGATGTATAATGACCCATTGGCTTGCCATTCTTAGACAGATCTGAGTGTGTAGCGAATCAATTTATCCACCCCACCCCCACCCCCATCCCCCCACCCCCATCCCCCCCCCCCCACCCCCATCAAATGTAGCCTAGTAAACGGATTGCTGCTGTATCAGTTTACCTACAATATCTTATCGAGTCATTGCATCTGAAATTCCATAGAATTGCTGCCTTTTGCCTCACGGGGAAATAATCACAATCCAACGGCCTCTCAAATCAGCCAGCTAAAAACATAATACAGAAATGGCTCGAAAGTACCAGCAATTTAAAAAAAAAAAAAAAAAAAAAAAAAAAAAGCCGGGGGGGGGGGGGGGGGGGTATGGGGGGGGGGGGGGGGCTTACACTAGAAGGGGGGGGGAGAAAAGAATGTAAAGAAGGTCAGCATCTTTAAGCTTACACTAGATGATCTCACATTGCAAAAGATTATAAAGAAGATCAGAATGTGGTGTGTGTGTGTGTGTGTGTGTGTGTGTGTGTGTGTGAAGCTTAATGGTATGCAGTTTCCTTCCGTTATATAGCAATTTCCCCTGTGCCACCGTTATAATATTGACGTATATCACCTTCTTGTGATGATGACTTTCTCTTTTTTTCAAATACAAAAAGAGCAACAAAATACTAAAATGAACTGAGTTCCATCTTATGTGCCATGGTCAGGGCTGCACAGAATTCAGGGAGGAAGAGGGGAAATGGCCCGGGTGGGTATGAGAAAGAAGGCGGAGCTTTCGGACGGAGGAGGGGAAAAGGGTGGGGGAGGGAAGAAGAAGTGGCATGGGAGAGGAATGATGACGGGTGGCCCGGGTGGGTGGGAGGAACCCACGGGTAGACGATGTCTGGGGGAGATGCGGGAGATAGGCATCGGTTCGAGGGACCCCTGGGCAAAGCGTGTGGAGGTAAACCCCTCGCCTCATTAGGTTGGGGGTAGGAGGGGGGGGGTCAGTGTGTTTTTTCACAGAGAGCCGTAGTAGTTCATTATGGTCGCTTAAGACTGACACGGGCGCATAGTCAGACTCTAACCTTTAGATGTGAAGAGGCACGTGCAAGCTTAGTGTCCACACACACACACACACACACACACACACACACACACACACACACACACACACAACACATCACACACCTTACTTCACATCCTATGACATCATATCATATCAAACACATTCCAAGGCTCATGCGTTTGTTTGTTTGTTTGTTTGTGTTTACCGATAATCTGCAGTCAACATTTCCGTTCAACGGTGTATTTATTTCAGTGTTTACTGTCTCTGTCCGTCTCAATAAATAAAATGGTTAATGAATAACTAAATAAGTAAACACAACGTTAAAAGTCTTGTTTACGGTAACAAAACAAGATCATGAAATGTCCTCAAAAAAAAAAAAAAAAAAAAAAAAAAAAAAAAAAAGAAAAGTGTACTAACTTTCAAACTTCGTCTTCAAAGCATAGTTCACTAGAGTGACATCCCATTAATCGCTCTTACACTCGAGCATGTTCATCCCAAGTGGCCATGGTGAATTTGTCATCCGAACTACCACGCCACACGTCAATGCAGGTCTGTTAGTAAAACCAGGTTTAAAACCCTCATTCAGCAAAAGTGAGGAAGCAGACGACACAAGTAACCGTCCATAGAGATGAACATAAAATGTTGAAGTACTGAGTCGTCACAGGAATGCAACATATACTGAAGTAAGGAGCCTCGACCTGTAGGTCATCTTCAAGTAGGACATGATAAGAAAAAAATACGGGAAGAAGTATACGATGGAAAAAAAGAGTACATGTCGATCCATATATCCTCGGGTAGGACATGAACAAATAAACTAAGGGAAAAAAAAAAAAAACATATGATAGAGAGAAAAAGTAGAGAAGAACGATTTCTCAGTAACTATGAAAATGACTGAACGGTATTAGTGCAAAGGGGGGGGGTATTAGGGGGGGGGGGGGGGGGGGGGGGGGGGGGTGGGGGGGGGGGAGGGGCAGGGGGGGGGGGGGGGGGGGCAAGAGAGATGGGGCAAAAAAGGACGATGTTGAAATATGAATATGAAATCCTTCACTTCCAGCGATCGGAATGGAAGTTCCGTATTTGGAGTAGAGCCATCTGCGTATACCTGACCAGTATATTGACCTACGTCTTCTGGATCAGAACTCGGCAGCATTCACGGTGTTCAGCTGGTGTTGTAGTTCACCCCATTGTTTCTGACATAGGACACTACCAACAGGGTTTTTTTTTTTTTTTCATTTTTCTTTCTTTTTTTTTCTCTTCTCATTTTTGTTCTATTTTATTACTATCCTTCTTTTGTTCCAACTTCTGTGCCGCCTCAGTAGCAGTGCACCCACGCCGCTCATTCCGACCCCCCAGTGCACAGCCAACGCTCCGCCCGCTACAGCCCCGGCTCCGGCAATCCACAGAAGAAGTCAATGTCAAGCCGTCAAGAGGCAACTCACCGGAGGAGACACTGCACTGCTGTCGAATCACTTATGCCTGTTCTGATCCAACATACGCAGGACGCCACTTACTAAGCCCCCTACTGACGACAATAATTGCTCAGTGGCGGAGCCGGTGTGCGTGAGCTCTCCCTCCGGACGGCGCCACCACATCCGTCCAGCGACAGCGCCACCCCCCCCCCCCCCTCAAACATTCACACTGCTTCCCTACCCCACTCAGTCCATTCCCCTCACCCCCTCTCATTCTCTCTGGCTTGACGCCTTTATCAGAGAATCGACACTACCCTTCTGATCACTGACACAAGTGTCGAAATCAGATTCAACTCAATGACTGTAAACTTATTATGACGAGGAGCGACGGACACAAATCCCTGGTCAAAAACGGACAGCCAGGGTATCGTTTATCTGATGATGTCAGAAACCTTTGACGGAAACCTTTGACAGAGAGAGAGAAGTGAGTGTGGGCTGGTTAGGAGAGGTGATGGGAGATGTGTGTGTGTGTGTGTGTGTGTGTGTGTGTGTGTGTGAAGGCTTTTGGATCAGGGATATGGTGACAGTAAGATGAGGCATAAGGGGGGGGGGGGGGGGGGGGGGGGGGGGGGGGGATCACACGTCCAGCTGATGGTTTGAGGTCAGAGTCATTTGATGACGCTTCATGGTCATTCTACACACATGGTTCAACGTCTTCACCAAAGGCTTTGACCGCTTGACAGCAATTTTTTTTTCTTCTCGAATCTTTGTCACATCATTAATGTACCGGTGGAGGAAATGTTAGCCTGCACTTGTTTTCCCCACTACTAAATTTTTCATCACGTACATATATATATATATATATATATATATATATATATATATATATATGGAGACCATAAGCTTTATATATATATATATATATATATATATATATATATGTATATATATGTGTGTGTGTGTGTGTGTGTGTGTGTGTGTGTGTGTGTGTGTGTGTGAGAGAGAGAGAGAGAGAGAGAGAGAGAGAGAGAGTAATTGAAAGTAACCTCAGGTGTTCTGGCTTTACTTTTCAAGATATTTCTATCGCTTTCTTACTTTCTTAGTACTCCTTTACCTTGCTTTCTTTCATTTTTCTTTTTTTTTTTTTTTCAAACAACATGGAAAATCTAAGCGTGATGGCTTCGATACTTGACAATTGAGTTTCTCCCCCAATATTTCTTTTTATTATTATTTTTTTAAAAGCCAGTACGGAAACATATTCCTGTGTCACACATAAATGCTTTCCACATGGAATTAAAACATAACTACTTGTATGAAAAAAAAGCGAGGAAAGAGGAGACTAGGGCGCGGCGAACCAAATATCAGCTAAATCCTGAAAGCGAGAATAATAATAATGATAATAATAATAG
>JADBJO010000519.1:307500-310000 GCA_016801955.1 Conus betulinus | reverse complement strand
GGACTCGTTAAATATGGATGCTAATTCGTTGTGCGGGTCCGGATTAAAGGACGAATCCAGGATTCGTTCGGCCTAGGCGGAGATCTCTGATTTCTCCGAGCGCTCTCTTATGATTATGGACCAGTTACGTGACTCTCCAGATTTTAGAATTCCTTCCATATTGGTCACACCAAGCTGACCTACATTTGTTTCTCTTTATCTTTGTGGTCAGTGTGATCTTGCGCCAAAATCCAAAGGATGCGGTCAGTTTTGAATTTAAAAAAAATCGATTTGTGTATATACATGTATTCTAGCTTTTATTTCTTGTTGCTGCTGGGTCTCGTATGCAATGGTTGGAAACACCCTTTCTTTACAGGGAAGTTTCCTGGTTTGCCTGAGCGAGTAGTGCGTTTTCTTTTGTTGGGAGACTAGGTCTAACTTCAGGTAGCAATTATGTCATCACCATTGTTCCATGACAATGAGCGGGAAAGAGAACCGTGACGGACGTTCCAACAATCAGGGATCTCTCTCCATAGTCCTCTCTGCTCAGTGACGTACAGCAGGGTCACCCCCCCCCCCCCCCCAAGTCCTTCAGTTTCCCCTCATGACTTCTTTTGTATGTTTCTGGGAGGAACATCCGCCCTGCACTGCATCCTGTAGAACGGCCTAAAGCCCGTGTCAGACTGGCCGAGTCTCAGTCTCGCTTCAAATTAACCATGCTCGCAGAAATGTCATCTGACCTTCAGGGTTTACGAGCGCAAGAGCTAAGATTCACTCCTCCCGCTCCATGGAGTTAAACGTCCTTCTCTCTCTCTCTCTCTCTCTCTCTCTCAGACAGCGAAGATGACAAGCCAATCAGTAGAAAGGTGAAGGTCATTTGCTCCACAGTCGTAGTCCACCATTATTACCATTGGGTCATGATTTTTTCTTTCTTTTTCTTTTCTTTTTTTTGTTTCTTTTTTTTTTTTTTTTTTTTTTTGGGGGGGGGGGGGGGAGTGTCTGTTTCTATGATTTTTTTTTAGTTCTTCATCAAGGTCGAGAATGCGATCTCCCTTTCAGATTCTGTCAAAGATGATTGATTCAACTTGTAATTGGAGCACTCTTCACTGAAACACAACGCCTGGACTGCACTGGATAAACAGCATAGTGCGAACCGCCGAAGTGAGGAGGGAGTTTCGCTCACGTGACCAGTCGATTTGCATATTACTGTCTAGGGACCTCGCCTGACATAGAAGAAAAAAAGCGAATAAGGCAAAAGGGAACGCAAGAGAGTAAAAACGCGTTTTCTCAGCAAAATACAATTTTCCTTCAAGACAACTGGGGGAGGACTGTAATTTCTGAAGACCACGAATATTTTCCTCAGAACTTGAGCTGTTTTCTTTTTTTCCGAGGATCACGTGTGTTTTTTTCTTATTTTCCCAATGGAAACAGTGATTATCTGCATTATCTCTAAGGATCACAACTAAGGTCTCTC
Organism: Conus betulinus; assembly: GCA_016801955.1. NCBI lineage: Eukaryota > Metazoa > Mollusca > Gastropoda > Neogastropoda > Conidae > Conus > Conus betulinus. The sequence continues at coordinate 308,547 of JADBJO010000519.1, read as the reverse complement.
TTTTCTGGAGATTATTATCCTTAAAGAAAAACAACAAAAATAGGAAAATTTCTTATCTGTATGATATTTGAGGATCTCAATTGTGTCCTATATTTTGGCGAGGCAATCAGTTATCATTCTTAAGAACAACAAGGAAGATAGCAAAACGGTCATGGTTTCGGGATCATAACTATGTTCCGTATTTTGAATATCCATTTTATGCTTGTCACGGTACACGGTAATAATAGCTTTTTTTTTTTTTTTTTTTTTTTTTTTTTTTTTTTTTTTTTTTTATTAGTATTAGGAACGTGCGGTAATGCCTGATTTCTTCAAAAGATTACGGTTTTTTATCCCGAGAAAGATAGGGGAAATAATTATCATATTACAGAAAAAAAAAAAAAGGAAAGACAGTTACCATCATTGGAAAACACTTAAAACCTGAGAAAATGCTTGCGATTCTCAGGTTAATTTTTTTTTTTTTCACCCTTTTTTTCTGTTTCCCACGAGGATCGTAGCTATTTTCTCGAGGAAAATAACTATTCTCGGCTTTTGACGCTAATATGTTCCCATACTAGAACATTTTTTCTTTGCACTTGAGCAAGAGAGTCGTCGAGTATGACAAGGGCTTTAGAGAGGGAGTCATGGCGAGATAGTGACTGCCCCCTATCAGGCCACTTACGGCGCTTGGTAACAACGGTGAGAACTATCTTAACGTCTGGATGAAAGAGAAAGGGGGAAGAAATCTGTGTAAAAGTGGAAGGGGAGAGAGAGATCTGTGCAAGAGAAAACTGGGAAGAAATCCACATGGAAGAGGAAGGGGAAAGAACTCTGCATGAAAGGGGAAGGGAAGGACATGTGGGGCTGACAAGGAAGAAGAAGAATGACTGTATGGGGAAAACTTGCGGCTGAGTCATGTGTAGGAATGTAGCCTACATTCTGAAGCCCATACAATCCGTGATCCATAGGATTTCTGGTAGAGGTATTATATGACCACACACAGCATCCTCCTGTACTCCAACGTGACGAGACTGGATGACGTGTTTATGGAAGTTTCTGTATTCGAAACGA
>JADBJO010000519.1:267500-282500 GCA_016801955.1 Conus betulinus | reverse complement strand
GTATAAAACTGTGTCTTCTTTGTACAAAGGTTCATTTCTTAGTAAATGGCAACCACTGACATGTTTCTGTACTGCAACATTTCTCATGACAACAAAGTAGGCCAGCCACTTGTTAAAAAACAAACAACAACGACGACGACAACGACGGCAACAAACCTGCGTGGTTTATACCGTTTTACAGATGTGGGAGCAATTCAGAGAGAGAGACAGACAGACAGACAGGCATATAGACAGGCATATATAGACAGACAGACAGACAGACACAGAGACAAACAGACAGACATACAAACCGACAGACAGACAGACAGACAGACAGACACAGAGAAAGAGAGAGAGAGAGAGAGAGAGAGAGAGAGAGAGAGAGAGAGAGAGAGAGAGAGAGAGAGAGATGATTAAAGAGGGAAGAACAAGAAGGGGAAAAAAAGAAAGGGATGTAATGCATGACAAAAAAAAAAGACTTGTTTGGATTGATAAACAAAAACCGTCCGTAAAAAAATGAACACGAATAAATGAACTGCATTTTGGAACACATCCAGGCGCGAAATACAAATGTTGCAATACTGCATCAGAATAACATGAGAGAGAGAGAGAGAGAGACGGGAGAGACCTGCGCCGCGCGCGCAAACAGACAGACACAATGGAGAGAGAGAGAGAGAGAGAGAGAGAGGGGAGAGAGAGAGAGAGAGCATTCAAGCAACAACGTGGCTATGTTGAGTTCAAATTACCTTTTTACATACTCGTTCCAAACACACACGTCGTTCCAGCCTGTTCAAAAGTCTGGGATTAAGCCACTCGACAACGAAGACAGCGGGAAAAACAAAAGACAAACTTTCTACCTGGGATTAAACTCTCTCTCTCTCTCTCCTCTCTCTCTCTCTCTCTCTCTCTCTCTCTCTCTCTCTCTCTCTCTCTGTCTCTCTCTGTCTCTCTAAAAAACAAACACACACACACACTTTTGTTTGTTGTTTTGGGGGTGTCTTTTTTGGGGTGGGGGGTGGCGGGGTATTAGGGAGGGATATGGGGGGGGGCGAGGAGGGAGGAATTCACACACACACACCACACACATATTATAAACAGTCAGGAGCGGGGGGGGGGCGGGGGCAGGAGCAGCGCGCGCTTAGAAAGCGACACGTGAGTCACCTAGCCTTGCGCGCGCGCGCACACGCAAACAGACACACTTGCGGCGAGATGCAAGCAGACGCACAGAGTACGGGCAGCGCACACGCGCGCCAGTGTTTTCTTTCTTTTGTTTTCTTTCTTTTTGTTGTTGTTGTTGTTTGTTGTTGTTTTTGTTTTGTTTTACATTTGGGCCTTCGGATAATAAATTTTATTTCTGAATTTAAAAACAATGACATGACCATCAAATGCACAAGACGTTTTTGAAATTCTGCAGTGCATAGAAACAACTGATTTAACAATGCATTTTTGAAAAGAAAACAAAAAGTATTTACGAGTCCCAAAACCCTAGGCACACGCACAAGTACACAGACACACAGGTACACACACAGACATCGATGCAGACATATATATAGACACCCATGCATATATATATATATATATATATATATATATATATATATATATATATATATATATATATATATATATATATATATATATATATAAAGAATATTACTAAAACGCCTAATAAAATTTTTAAAGTGCTCAACCCCTTGGGGAGCAAATCTGTTAAAATAGTATGGTAAAAGGAAGTTTTAAAATCTTAAGATTTTAAAACTTCCTTTTACCATACTATTTTAACAGAATATATATATATATATATATATATATATATATATATATATATATATATATATATATATATATATATATATATATATATATATATATATTGAGAGAGAGATAGACAGACAGACAGACAGAGAGAAGGACACACACACACACACACACACACACACACACACACACACACACACACACACACACACGCACGCACGCACGCACGCACGCACACACACACACACACACACACACACACACACACACACACACACATACACACACAACCGCACGCACACACGCGAACACACACACACACACACACACACACACACACACACACACACACACACACACACACACACACATACACACACACACACACACACACACACACACACACACACACACACACACACCAGTTAAAATCCACTCCTTATTAGCTTTCCAATCCACCCGACTCATTTCTTCTCCACTCCATTCCAATCCGAGCCATGTCCACCTCATCCTCTTCCCTGGGGTCCATTCTGTTTCGTTTAATTCCAGTCCCTTCGACTACCACCACCCCCCCCCCCCCCTCTCTCATTCTGATTCACTCCAGTCCAGTTTACTCGATCCCCACCATCCCATTTCATTCTACCCGATTCCATCCTTCTCCATGCTGTTCCTTTCCACCCCACTCCATGCCGCTCCTCTCCATTTTACCCTGCCAGCCTCCTCTCCCTTTGTGCCGCAATCCATCATTTCTGCTCCATTCCGTTCCAATTTGCTTCTCTCCGTCCCATTCTGCACTACTCCATTTCCGTTCTGTTCCACCCCCATATCCTCCTCCATTCCGTAAAATTCTGCTCCGTCCTATCCAGTTCATCTCTACCGCAGTCCCTTCTGGACCAGTCTGTTCTCTTATGCTCCGTTCTATCTCCCCCACTTTATCCTGTTCGGCTTCATCCGTTCACTTCTGTTCCATTTCAGTTCGTTCTGAGTCACTCCTCCTCTTTCACTCGACTTCATTCTACTCTACTCCGCCTCACTGTGTCGTCCACGTCGTCCCATTCTCCTCCACCCCATCTCACTGTCGCCCACGCCGTCCAATTCTCCTCCACCCTATCTCACTGTCGTCCACGTCGTCCAATTCTCCTTCACCCATCTCTCTGTCGTCCACGTCGTCCAATTCTCCTCCACCCCATCTCACTGTCGCCCACGCCATCCAATTCTCCTGCACCCCATCTCACTGTCGTCCACGTCGTCCAATTCTCCTCCACCCCATCTCACTGTTGTCCACGCCGTCACATTCTCCTCCACCACCCCATCTCTCTGTCGTCCACGCCGTCCCACTCTCTCCCACCCCATCTCACTGTCGTCCACGCCGTCCCATTCTCCTCCACCCCATCTCACTGTCGTCCACGTCGCCCAATTCTCCTCCACCCCATCTCACTGTCGTCCACGCCGTCCCATTCTCCTCCGCCCCATCTCACTGTCTTCCACGCCGTCCCATTCTCTCCCACCCCATCTCTCTGTCGTCCACGCCGACCCATTCTCCTCCACCCCGTCTCACTGTCATACACGCCGTCCAATTCTCCTCCACCCCATCTCACTGTCGTCCACGCCGTCCAATTCTCCTCCACCCCATCTCACTGTCGTCCACGCCGTCCCATTCTCCTCCACCCCATCTCACTGTCGTCAACGTCGTCCAATTCTCTCCCACCCCATCTCACTGCCGTCCACGCCGTCCCCATTCTCCTCCACCTCATCTCTCTGTCGTCCACGCCGTCCCATTCTCTCCCACTCCGTCTCACTGTCGTCCACGCCGTCCAATTCTCTCTCCCATTCCGTCTCACTGTCGTCCACGCCGTCCCATTCTCTCCCATCCCATCTCACTGTCGTCCACGCCGTCCAATTCTCCTCCACCCCCATCTCACTGTCGTCCATGCTGTCCCATTCTCCTCCACCCCATCTCACTGTCGTCCACGCCGTCCCATTCTCCTCCACCCCATCTCTCTGTCGTCCACACGCCGTCCAATTCTCCTCCACTCCATCTCACTGTCGTCCACGCCGTCCAATTCTCCTCCACCCCATCTCACTGTCGCCCACGCCGTCCAATTCTCCTCCACCCCATCTCACTGTCGTCCACGCCGTCCAATTCTCCTCCACCCCATCTCAATGTCGTCCACGCCGTCCAATTCTCCCTCCACCCCATCTCACTGTCGTCCACGTCGTCCCATTCTCCACCCCCCATTTCACTGTCGTCCACGCCGTCCCATTCTCTCCCACCCCATCTCACTGTCGTCCACGCCGTCCAATTCTCCTCCACCCCATCTCACTGTCGTCCACGCCGTCCCATTCTCCACCCCATCTCATTGTCGTCCACGCCGTCCCATTCTCCTCCACCCCATCTCACTGTCGTCCACGCCGTCCCATTCTCCTCCACCCCATCTCACTGTCGTCCACGCCGTCCCATTCTCCACCACGCCATCTCACTGTCGCCCACTCCGCCCTGTTCCACTCCCACGTCATCCCATTCCTCCTCACTCGATTCCATTCTTCTCCACTGTATCCCATTCTGTTTTTTCACTCCGTCTCATTCTTCTCCGGACTATCCTGCTCTGTAGCGCCCCAGTTCATGCTCTTCCATTCCATTCGCCTTCTCTTCCACCCCATTCAGTTCTGCTCAGTGCCATCCTCTTCCCATTCATACTATTCCAGTCCAGTCCACCCAAGTTTGCTCCACTCCAGTACATTCTGCTGCATTCCGTCCCATTGTATTCCACTCCATTCAGTTCTACTCTACTCCTTTCTGTTCTTCCCCACACCAATCCATTCTGCTCCATTCGATCCCATTCTACTTCACTTCATCCCATTTTTCTCCATTCCATCCCATTCTATTCCACTTCATCCCATTCTACTCCATTCCATTTAATTCTACTCCAGTCATCCCAGTCTACTCCATTCCATCCGATTCTACTCTACTTATCCCATTCTACTCCACTTCATCCCATTCTACTCCACTTCATCCCATTCTACTCTACTTCATCCCATTCTACTCCACTCATCCCATTCTACTCCACTTCATCCCATTCTACTCTACTTCATCCCATTCTGCTCCACTTCATCCCATCCTGCTCCATCCCATTCTACTCAACTTCATCCCATTCTACTCCACTTCATCCCATTCTACTCCACTTCAACCATTCTGCTCCACTTCATCCCATCCTGCTCCATCCGTTTCTACTCCACTTCATCCCATTCTACTCCACTTCATCCCATTTTACTCCACTTTTATACTCCATTCCATCCCATTCTCCTTCACTTCATCCCATTCTTCTCCACCCCATTCCATTCTGTTCCACTCCATCCCTTTCTGCTCCACCTCATTCTGTACTGCTCCACTGTTGTCTATTCCACGCCACCCTCTCCCCGTTCTACTCCACTCTCCTCTGCTCTACTTCTTCCCAGTGCCAATGCTAGGCAACACAAAGGAACAACGTGCAACACGCCATGCATAAATACAGTTCCGGCCATGGTCACAAAATAGAGATCTGATAAAAGAGTTAATGGTTTGTTGTCCCGAAGGTTTTTTTCGTGTGTGTTGTTTGTTTCTTTGCTTGCTTTGCTTCATTTTGTTTTTTAACCTGTGAAGGAAGAAGCCATTGCTATTGGGCTTACCCATACTGTCCATATCTAAACTAAAAAAACGAGAGGTTTTGTGTTTGTCTTTTTTTTTTTTTTTTGTGTTTGTTTTAAGTTATTTTAATTTGTTTGGTTGTTGTTGTTTTTTAAGGAAAAGAAAACGGATCGACTAAAAAACAGTTTTATTTTGACAAAAACAGAAGTTCTATGAGCAGAAGGGAAATTAAGGAGGCGGGTGGGGGGTCACTGCGTAAAAAAAAAAAAAAAATGAGAAGTGTGTGTAACCGTGTGTGTGTGTGTGTGTGTGTGTGTGTGTGTGTGTGTGTGTGTGTGTGTGTGTGTGTGTGTGTGTGTGTGTGTGTGTGTGTGTGTGTGTGTGTGTGTGTGTGTGTGTGTGTGTGTGTGCGTTGCCCTGTGTCTCTGTCAGTGTGCCTGTGTCAGTGTATGTATTCTTGCCTAGCTCATAACATGGGAAGCAAAAGACAAACGAAACCCTCCATCGCTTTTTCTTTTTTTTTGTAATCAAAGATCCTGGCGTGTTTTCTAGGTCTGAAATATTTTGGGAATAAACAAGACCAATTTCTTAAGGCAAAGATTTCATATTTCTTATTTCCTTTAAATCATTTATTTAGTCCTGAATTTGTCTTTGTAAGGTTTTTTTTTTTTCGTACATGGTAACCTAGTGAACACGCGCTTTTTTTTTTTTTTTTTTTTTTTTTTTTTTTTTTATTAATGATTGATCCACTAGTGAGATTTTACCGCCCCCCCCCCCCCCCCCCCCCCCCCACACACACACACACACACACATGCGCATAGTTTGGGGGAGGGGAAAGGATGAGATGAGGGTAGGGCAAGGGCGGGGCCGAGGTGGAGCGGGATGAGGATAAGGGTGGGGGTGGGGTGGGGGTGGGGGGCGGCAGGGGGATTAAACAGGGATGAGGGAGGAAGGTGCAAAGATGACATCATTACAATGTGGCAAAATTATTTTGACGTGCCAACACCTTGACATTTGTGCACAGCTTTGGTGTTTTCTGCTTCTCTTTTTCCTGGTTTCTTTTTCTTAGAGGTGAGGGATGGCTCTGTGTGTGTGTGTGTGTGTGTGTGTGTGTGTGTGTGTGTATGTATGTGTATCTTAAGGAGAGGGTTGGGGTGGGGCAGGGTAGGGTAGAGGATGATGGGACTAGGGTGAGGATGAGACCCTCACCTCCATCTCCACCCCCCCCACCCCACCCCCCACGCCTACCCCCCCCCCCCCCCCCCCCCCCCCCCCACCCCCTCAAGCCTCGCCTCTGATATGAAGCTGTTCGGCTTCTCTCTCTCTCTCTCTCTCTCTCTCTCCTCTCTCACACCCGATAAACCAACAAAAGCAGTGAAGACGTACTGGTGTGTAGGAGCTGACTTCACAGTTGCGCTGCTGACAGGCAAAATGATCTGTGTGTTCTCAGCTCAAGTTTGCTTCGTATGTTTGAACAGATTAGGTGAAACTATGCAACACCCCTATTGACCTCACCTGCTGGGGGTAGGGGGCGGGGGGATGTTGAGATGGTGTGGATACGAAGTCTGGGGATGGGTGGGGAAGAGGGGGGAATGGACTGGGATGAGAGAGGAGGGAAGGGGGGTGGGTAGGAAGGGGTAGGGGGAGAGGAGGGGAGGAGAGGAATGCGGGCGGAATATATTCAGCAGTGGCTGGATTATTTCACCGCCAAGGAGAGTGTAAGTTGGAAGGCTGGGGGCAGCTTTCTATGCTCTTTCTTTTCTTTTTTTTTTTTTCTTTCTTTTTTTTTTTTTTTCCCTCTCTTCATTGCTTCTTTGTTGTTCGGTGATTTCTGTTTGTTTCTTTCTTTCCGTCCATTCATTTATTCGTTCATTTATTTCTACTTTCTTTCACTTCATTTTCATATTCTTTTTTCTTCCCCACGCCATCTCCCCCCCCCCCCCCCCCCCCCCCCCCCCCACCCCCCAATCCTTCCACCTTCTTGTCTTTCATTCTTGTCATTCATTCATCCTTTCTTCTTTCTTTCTTTTATCCGTTCTTTGTTTGTTAGTTTGTTTTTTCGTTCTTCCTTCATTTTTTTTTCTAGCTTTACCGGGTCCAAAGAAATCACTGAGAAACGAGAGACTCTTCATGATGTTGATAAGCATGGAATCTCTGTCTGTCTGTCTGTCTGTCTGCCTGTCTGTCTCTTCTTCTCTCTCCTCCTCCTCCTCTCTCTCCTCTTCCTCCTCCTCCTCTTCCTGCCTCCCTCCCCTCTCCCCACCCTCTCGCTCTCCCTCTCTATAGTCACGGTGTCATTTAAAGTTTAGCTCGCCTGTCTCAACACGTAGACACAAGTCTTTTGACATCTACATATAGAATGGGAGATCCCAGAATAAGAAGGAATATTTAAGTGTTGTTTATGGTTGTATCCTCTGAAGCGTCTACAGCCCACTAGTAGGGATTGGGGAGATGTTGTTGCATTTGTTGTTGCTGCTGCTGCTGCTGCTGCTGTTGCTGCTGCTGTCGCTGTTCTTGTTGTTGCTGTTGTTGTTGCTACTGTTGTTGCTGTTGATGATGATCGATGGTGTTATTGCTAAAGCATAATCGCTTTTGCTGCCAATAGCCCCAGTGCTAAATTCTCTTCCTCCCCATTTTCCTGTCTGACTCCCTCTCCCACCCTCTCGCTTCTTGTCTATCCACGTGGAAGATCTTTAAAGTTGTATTGTCTCAACACGTAGAACAAGTCTTGTCTACATATAGAATGGGAGATCCCAGAATAAGAAGGAATATTTAAGTGTTGTTTATGGTTGTATCCTCTGAAGCGTTCTACAGCCCACTAGTAGGGATTGGGGAGATGTTGTTGCATTTGTTGTGCTGCTGCTGCTGTGCTGCCTCTGTTGCTGTGCTGTCGCTGTTCTTGTTGTTGCTGTTGTTGTTGTTGCTACTGTTGTTGCTGTTGATGATGATCGATGGTGTTAAAAAGCATAATCGCTTTTGCTGCCAATAGCCCCAGTGCTAAATTCTCTTCCTCCCCATTTTCAGTCTGCACGTGACTTGTATCCACGTGAAGATCTCTGTCTGTCTGTCTGTCTGTCTGTCTGTCTCTCTCTCTCTCTCTCTCTCTCTCTCTCTCTCTCTCTCTCTCTCTCTCTGTTTCCTCGACTCTTCTTTCTTTTGACTCAAACTTGACTTTTTCATTCTACCCTCTCCCTCTGTTTCCCTCTGTCTGATTGTCTCTCTGTCTGTCTATCTATCTGCTCTCTCTATCTCTCTCTCTCTGCCCCTCTCTCTCTCTGCCTCTCTCCCCCTCCCCCCCCCCCCCCCCCCCCCCCCCTTTCCCCCTCTCTCTCTCTCTCTCTCTCTCTCTCTCTCTCTCTCTCTCTCTCTGCGTGTGTCGCTCTGTGCCTCTCACATTCTCTGTTTCTGTGTCTGTCTAACTCACCCCTTCTCTTTTCAGACACGCATGGCGTCGGCCACTTCATGTTTGCCTTCTTAATTTCGCAAAGCAAAACTGCGCATCTGAACTCGGTCCCCGGGGCAAACAGACCATGGGGGCGGCTCATTCACGTGGCTGTTCACCGTTGTCAGTCCCGTGTCACTCACTAAGAAGAGCTCCCCGCCTCTTTCAAATTGACCCGGTGGACAAATCTCCGATGTGGACTATATTGTCTAAGGAATGTCTATAGATTTAGCTCCCCTGAATCTGTGTATTTGGTTCTTTCCCTTTATATTTGGGATGAAACTGGTCTTCCTTTTTTTTTTTTTCTCTACACTTCTCTCTCTCTCTCTCTCTCTCTCTCTGTCTCTCTCTCTCTCTCTCTCTCTCTCTCTCCCCCCCTTCCTTTTAGTACATAGTTCTGGTCTTTCAGTTTATCACTCGCTTGCAGCCTTATTCTGGCCACTGGCGATCGGCTTGATTCTTGTTTTCCGCCTTTCTTTTCCATAGACTTCCTTCTGGTTTTTAGTTGTATTGTTTAGACGAACAGTGCGTGTGTGTGTGTGTGTGTGTGTGTGTGTGTGTGTGTGTGTGTGTGTGAAGTGCTTGTATGTTTTCATAGAGTGAAACTACATCTATAATTGAAAAAAAGCGAACAAAACAAAACGAAACGAACCTAGGAAGAAAATTGAAGAGTCAAGCACTCTCTCACAGTACACCTGCTACCAAAAGGAGAGAGAGAGAGAGAGAGAAAGAGAGAGAGAGAGAGCACTTAAAAGCGTGTGGACTTGGCGAGGGAGGGGAAGGAGGATGCCCCACGTTATGTTGTTCAAACTTTCTGTGCTGTCTGACAGTGGACTATTGGCTGAGCACCTCTCTTCTCTCCCCTGGGACAGCGACCCAACGCCTCCCTAACAGCTGTCTGGAGGGAGGGGGTGGGGGGGGTCGTGACTGGGTGGTGGTGGTGGTGGTTGGAGTGTGGAAAGGGGACTGGATAGGGAAGGGGAGGGGAGGGTGGCGAGGTGCAAGGAAAAGGGTCTTCGTGTTAAAAGGGGGTGGGGGTAGGGGTGGAGAGAGAGCTGTGACAAAGAACAGAGTCACCGATTTCTTCTTGTTTGGTTGGCTGGGTTTGGTTGAGTGTATGTGATGATGTGTTCGTTGGTTGGTTGGTGAAACATCTTTGGACAGCTTATGATGTGAAATGTCTGTTTTTGTATATAGTCTTAGTACAACTTTTGTCGCATTTAGTTGCAAAATGTTTTTTTTTTAACTTAGTTGCCTTTTTTTCTGTTACCACTTCTGTTGCAAAACGTTTACGTTTCTTAAGTTAATCTTTAAATACCTTCTTTGCACATCGTTTGCTTTGTTTTGTTTCGTTTTAATAATCCGTGATCATTTTTCTGCAAAACTTTTATCATTATTGTTATTCTTTGAACAACCCAAGCTGCAAAATGCTTCTGAATTGTCTTTGGGCAGCTTGCATTGCTTAAGTTCGTTTCTAAGCTTCCGTAACAAAATGGTCGGGTTTTTTGTTTGTTTGTTTTTTTTTTTTTTCAAATCTTAATCCACGTATGTCGCGAACTCTTTGTTTTAAGCTGGTGTTTGTACACTTTTGCAAAATGGTAGTTTTCATAAAGTCCTTTGTGTTTTTTTCAAATCTTAATCCACGTATGTCGCGAACTTTGTTTTTAAGCTGGTGTTTGTACACTTTTGCAAAATGTTAGTTTTCATAATATAGTCTTTGACAAAACTCGTATTGCAAATGGTTTGTTATTTAAAAGTCGGTTAACCATGTTTCAAACTGTTTGTGTGTGTGTGTGTGTGTGTGTGTGTGTGTGTGTGTGTGTGTGTGTGTGTGTTTTTTTTTTATAAAGCTTGAAACCATGTGTTGAAATTTTTTTTTCAAATAGTCTATAAATAGTTTAGGCGCGGAATCTTTGTTTTTGAATTATATTCCGAACACCTTGTCTTTGACCAACTAGCATAGCAATTCTTTAAGATGATGTTTTAACAGGAATATTGCACAATGACAGGTTTTGTCTTTTGAGTTGCAAAACTGGTCGGTCTAACCTAAACTTTGTAACCCATAATTGGCGTGTGACCTATACGTTAATAAATAGGTTTAAACATATTTATTACCGAGGGGATGCGTACGAGCTTACAGGCAATTACACAGAACAACCAGTACACCAAACACACACATTAACATTAGCGACAAACAGAACTTATACTCAAATCAACAACATACAGAACTAATACATACATCAACAACAGGGAGAACTTATGCACACATTAACAACAGACAGAACTTAAACACATTTCAACAAGATGCAGTACTTATACACACATCAAGAACAACCAGAACTTATATACACGTCAGCAAGAGACAGACCTTTATACACACATTGACAATAGACAAAACAAACACACGCATCAACAATGGACAGGACTAATGCACACATTAACGAGATACAGAACTTAAGCACACATCAACAACATAGAGGAATGACACACACCTTAACAAGACGCGGAACTAAGACGCATATCAACAACCCATGGAACTAATGCACGCATTAACCATTGACAACAGACAGAACTTACATAGACATCAACGTAACACACTTCTTAACCAGACACGGAACTAAGACACACATCAACAACATATGGAACTAATGCACGCATTAACCATTGACAACAGACAACTTACATACACGTCAACAACAGACAAAATTTATGCACATGTCAATAATGTATAAAAAACTAATGCACATATCAACAACAGACAAAACTTCTACACACATCAATAACATACAGAACTAATACTCACGTAACGACAGACGGAAATCTAGACACTTCAACAACAGACAGAACTAATACGCACATTAACAACAGACAGCACTGGTATATACATCAGCAACAGAAAACACTAATATGCACATCAACAACAGACAGAACTAATATACAAATTAACAACAGACATAACTAATACACACATCAACACGAGATAACGCTAATATACACATCAACAGCAGACAGAACTAATACACACATCAACAACAGACAGAACTTTTATACACATCAGCAACAAACAGAATTCATGCACACATCAGCAACAAACAGAACATATACACACATCAAAACAGACAGAACTGATACACACATCAACAACGTACAGACTAATATACCTATCAACGACAGACAGAACTAGTACACGCATCAACAGTCGAGTTAATGCTTTCATCCACAATAGACAAGAACAATACACATCGCAACAGACAGACCCATGCATGCATTAATGCATGCATTCACAAGAGACAAAACTAAGAGACACGTCAATAACAAGTAGAACAAATACACGCACCAACAGCAGACAGAACTAATACGCAGATCAACAATAGTCAGAACAAATAAACCGACACGCATCAGCAATAAAGCAACGATAGCTTCATCTGTAGACAGAACTGATACACATGATTATTAAAAAATAGACAGAACAAACACACACATCAACGATCGATGGAATTAATACACATTTCAACAATAGATGCAACAACAGTTTGCGCCGAACATGAGAAGATCAGTGGTTTCTCGTTCTCCGTTTTCGCTGTCCTAAATGTTATTTCTATATGCCTGAAAAAGACCCAAAAGGTCGAAATGCCTTGTTTTTTGTCCTGTACTTTGTCTGTGTCCTTGGCGGTAACTAACCCCATCTCTAAATTTTACATTAGACAGAACAAACACACGCGTCAACGATAGACAGAAAATAATACACACATCAATAACAAGCAGAAGGAATGCACGCATCAACAATAGACTAAACCGCAAAAACAATTTTGAAAATTGATAATCATCAATGATAGAACTTACATACAAATTTTAAAAAGAAACGGAATTAGTTCCACCAGGCAATACAATCAGATTACAGGACAAATCTGTTTGTCTGTATCGTCTGGTGAAACTAATTCCGTTTCTTTTTTTTTAAATTTGCTTTATTTTCCGCCCTCACATTTTGTTTACTTATTTACAATCAATAGAACTAATAAACGCATTTAACAACAGGCAAAACAAACAGACAAAAAAAAACCCAGGCAGAACAAAAGCATATGTCAACAACACAAGCTGTCAACTAAGTCATAATTACAAATTATATGCATTAAAGAAACTAATTACTGTAATTAAGACGGAAGGAATAGAGAGACGATCTCCAGCCCTTTCAACAATTTAACCGCGGTGGAAAAACCTGCCATACCCAGTCCTCACACCTACAGGGCTGTTTTTAGAGTAATCACCTTAACTAATATTTTATTCTGGGAAATGTTCATCAAGTATACTTTCTGACTGCTTGGTCTGCGCACCAGAGCAAGCAAATGATGGAGAGCGGCAGGTTCCACACGACACAAGTCGAAGGCTCTACTGGAAGGGACGGGTACATCAAAAGTATTAAAATAAAATAGAAAAGAGAAAGAATCGTCGCTACGTTGTGTCAACATGGCCTTAGTGTTTAGCCAGTGTTCATTAATCGTTCATGTTGCATATCTTCATTTAGTTTGCTTTACTTATTCTCTTTTGGCGAGCGAGTGTGTAGGGGATCGATTGTTCAGATCAGCATTGAGTTATGTCTCGTAGAAGTATTAGCTTCCAAGGGAATTGTCACTGTTTGTTTGTTTCTTTTCAGGCTCGAAATGGCCTATGTCTCAGTTGGACTTAAAAATAAAAAAAAAAAAAAAAAAACCATCTTTTTGGGACGTATGTGAGGATACGAAAATTACGGAGAGAGAGAGAGAGAGAGAGAGAGAGAGAGAGAGAGAGAGAGAAACGAAGAGAGAGAGAGGAGAGAGAATTTTCCGAAACGAAGAGAGATGTTTTCCTTACACCTATTCTGGGTTTATGTGACCATACCTTCGCCATTATGAGAGAGAGAGAGAGAGAGAGAGAGAGAGAGAGAGAGAGGAGAGAGAGAGAGAGAGCTGTTGGCGGGGGACGATACCAAACGTGTTTTCACCAACGCCTGGCTGTTTGCCCAGGCCATTTCGCGCCCATCATCACAGTGTGGACTCTACGTGAGTCTCCTTCCACGGGAGGCTAGCGAGATGGGAACGAGACTCATTTATGCAAATAAGCCGGACAGCCGTGCCGGGCAAACAGCGCGGTAAGTAGGGAAATAACGCCGGCAATGCGCTAAGCCAGTCTTTAGCCCAAGATGAGCGAGTCCGAGTTGGCGGAGGGGCAAAGTGTTGCTGGGAGTTTTCGGGGAAGTTTTCCAGGCATTATTCCAACACGTTCAGCCATTAGGAGCTTTTCCAAGCCAGAGACGGGGGGTAGGGTTGGGGGAGACGAGATGGATCCTAGGATCTTACACACCTCGTTGACCGGCACCTGGTGTGAAAAGCTTCGTGCAGTAAATCAGGCTCAGGAGGAGGTTGGAGGACAGTCCAGCCTGCAGTTCCAGTTCCATCGTCTCTTGGAGAAATCTTGGATGCCTTTAATTCGCCTTTTCGGCCTGGCGGACGTATTGATGACCTGATTAATTATGTGCTGTCAGAATTTTCTCTCAGCTGTCAGTCAGCTTTTCCGCCAAGGTGGGAAGCCCAGCCCACCACCCCCATTGCATGGCAGAGGAGCTGAGCGGTAGAGGTTCGCAGCAGCTGGGTAGGTATGGAACATTTCTAGCTTCAAAAAGTGATAATGGTTGTTGCTAACGAGGAAAAAACCAATTACTGTCAAAAAAGTAGGCCTTACTTTTGTCAAACGAAAACGGGTTAAGTATCACTAAGAAAAACTGGTAAGCATAACGTGAACTTTTTTTTTTTTCGCAGGTGTTGATGCTGTTAACAATCAGAATATGAGTTAAAAGACAGAAAAAAACAACCACATGACCTCGCCAAACCATACGCATTGAAAACATGTTAATGATGGCAGTTTCTTTCTCTTTCTTTTTTTTTTTTTTTTCTCGTCTTCTGGCGTTCTTCGCCCTTGCAAAGCGGTCATTTAATGACCGACAATCTGCACGCAATGATAGAAGAGAAAAAGATACACCCGAAGGTGCGGCTAGGACCCAGAGAAGAACTGTCCTCAACCGCCGAGCTGGGAGCAATCCTGCACCACCCTTGGAAGCCTGCGCTGCGTTCACATAGGCTGCGCAGTGACAGGAGTACCTATACACATGAGTCATAGCTAAGGGTAAGCACACACACACACACACACACACACACACACACAC
>JADBJO010000519.1:240000-247500 GCA_016801955.1 Conus betulinus | reverse complement strand
AAAAAAAAAAAAAAAAGAAAAAAAAAAAAAAAAGCAAAATCGAAAACAACAATGATCACAGCATTCAGAACGACCGACACCGCTTTCTCCATTATCTAGGTCACAGGTGACTGACACACTCGCGGGGTTGTTCGCACGTGCCAACTGACCAAGGTATCCTGGTAATAAAGTGCAGGTAAGGATGCTGACGTTTGGCCCGAAGTAAGGGAAGTAAGCTGCACGCGGGTAAATCCATACGCGCTGCGTCACGTTCCATCCACTGAGCCACATTTTAAAAGCCAAACAATGCCACGTGAAGAAGCAGAACAGACTAGAACTTGCGGAAGAGAAGGGGGGAGGGAGGGGGGCGTAAGCAGGCCTACCACATATCCCGGCGACATTCTCCCCCCTGAAGGGACGACTCCAACAAGCTGTGTAGCCATCCATCTCCATGCAATGATATCCGTAGGCGCTGCATTATTACATCCCTGATGACAGAATCACTTCCACACCAAAAGCAGCAAAAACAAACAAAACCAAAATCGCTGTTGGAGGAGAGAGGCGGCACAGACGCTGTGAAGTCTCTGTGGTGGCACCAGTACCAGGCAGCACCCCTTTGCGACAGCCCCTCACCAACTGGGCAGCACCTCTGGCACCAAGACACCGGGAGATGTTACTTCCTCCAGCCTCCGAGACGCGACTGGCGGGGAGCGGAGTTTTGTCTACTGTTTGTTAGCCAAGTGGCCAGAAGCTTACATTGAGACTAAGCCCCGGCCTGCTGAAGCTAAAGAAGCTTAGGGGCCAGTTGAGAAGGTGGATCGGCTTGCTGGGGGGTTTAACAAGCGTTGCATCGTGAGAATAATCTTGGACACCGTCACCCGCACGGCTCAAATGAGCTCGCGAAACAACACCCAAGCCTGTATTACATCGCTCAATCTTCTTTCCCCCCTACCGCAGACGTCCAGTTGAGCGCGAGTGGTGAGAGATTTCAGCAGCCCGCCGAGCTAATCTGGGCGAGGGTCTCCCACTAATAACGGATTCTGAGCCTCCAAAGAGGAGGATAGCAGCGTCTTAGAACTGTTTCTTATGTTAATTACGGCTAGGGCTGAGTCGGGAGCGGAGGTCGAGGCGGGAAAAAAAAAAAGACCTTCCGATAGGCTCGAAAGTAGGGGATTTACACACACACACACACACACACACACACACACACACACACAGAGGGAGCATCCTGATTTTTTTTTTCGTATTTTTGTCTGTTTTTCTCCTTTCTTCGCGTCTTGTCGACTTGTGATGGGTAAAGGCCACAGAAATATGACGCGGGAGCAAGGGATTTTTTTTTTTTTTTTTTTTTTTTGGACTGGGTTTTTGCCCTGTGTTTAATGCTGGTTTTGGTGATAGATTAAGCCCCGACGACTTAAGTCAAGCGTCAGACAACTGTGGCTGTCATTGCCGCATTGATTGTCGACTCCTGATCGTAGAGAAGGCCTGCCCCCTGTCAGTTCTTGAATACTCTTGGTTTTCTTACTCACATTCAACGCGCATCTTGCGCCGAATTTGACAAGATAAGTGACTGCTCGTTCTTCCTTTTCGTTGTCCTGAGTGCCATCTTGCCTGAAGAAGACCTAAAAGGTCGAAACGCGTTGTATTTTGTCTTATTCGTTTGTTCATGTTTGGCGGATTGATCACATGAACTAAGATTTCTTACTCACGTTATATGCTACCTGTAGCGTGTAGTCACTTCATCGATCAATCAATCAGTCAGTCAGACCAGCCACCAGTACACTGACCAGTCAGTCAACGAATCCAATGGTTTGGGCTTTGGAAGCAGTGGGGGTAGGAGATGAGATGGAGGGTTGGGGTATGGGGTAAGGTGTTAGCGTTGTACAACATTACATCGGTTTCTGTATGCCTGAAGTCATAATACAGACAGTTCTCGAAGAAGGAGGGACCTGGTGAATAACCCATTTGAAAAAGAGATCGGGGGGTTGGGAGTTGGGGAGGAGGATGGAATAGGGGCGGGGAAGGGGGGAAGCATTTTCACTGCCAGTCAGCCTGTCAACATGTTTACTCGTGGTATTTCTTTCCATGCACACCCCCCCCCCCCCCTTTTTTTTTTTTCTTTTTTTTTCTTTTTTTTCTTTTGCTCAACCTTCCCTCCTGTCTAGTGACTTAACTTCTGTTTGGGTTCTTCCTGTCTGAGTATATTCCTGGGAAAAAGGAATACCACCAGAACAGTATGTCTGACGACGTAAATAATGAGCTTAGTGCGCACGTGCACAGAGCTCCTTCAGATCCCAGCGGTTCCTTTCTGACAGTGACGGGGTTGATATGACACTTTCCCCTTTGTCCGGCTGACAGCACAAAGAGAGGGGGGGGGGGGGGGGGGGGGGGGGGGGGGGGGGAGACAGGACTCATGAAGATGTAATGGGGACGGGGTACACAGAGAGAGGGACACAGAGAGTCGGGAACATAGAGAGACGGAGAGGGACAGAGACAGGGTCACAGAGGCACGGGGGCACAGAGAGACGGGGGGACACAGAGACACGGGACTCATAAAGATGGGGATATATGGAAACAGGGTACACAGAGAAAGGGACATAGAGAAGCGGAAACATATACTGACAGTGGAAGACACAAAGGCAGACAACATAGAGACAGGAACAAAGAGAGACAGGGGATAAACAGAGACGGAGGCAGAGAGATGGGTACACTACAGAGACGAGAGATATAGAGACGGGGGCACGGAGAGAAGGGGATACTACAAAGACGAGAGACACAGAGACAGGGGTACACTGAAATGGGGACACTGCGAAGACGAGAGATATAGAGACGGGAGCACACAGAGATGGGGACACTACAGAGACGAGAGATATAGAGACGGGAGCACACAGAGAAGGGACACTATAGAGACGAGAGATGTAGAGACGAGAACACACAGAGATGGGGACACTACAGAGACGACGAGATATATGTAGGGACGGGAGCACACAGAGAGATGGGGACACTATAAAAGACGAGAGAAAGGGAGACAGGAGTACACTGAGATGCGGACGTTCAAAAGACGAGAGATATAAAGACAGGAGCATGGAGAGATGGGACACTACAAAGACGAGAGACATAGAGACAGGAGTACACGGATATCAGGACACTACAAAGACGACAGATAAAGACGGGAGCACGGGAAGATGGGGACATTACAAAGACGAGAGATATAGAGACAGGAGCACACACAAAAATGGGGACACTACAAAGACGAGAGATATAGAGGCGGGAGCACGGAGAGATGGAGACATATAGATGTATAGAAAAACAGAGATTCAGAGATAGGGACACGAGGAGATGAGGGAAAACTGTTCATTTAAAGAAAAGCAAAAAAAAAAAAAAAAAAAAAAAAAAAAAAAAAGAAAAAGACGAGAGATATAGAGACAGGAGCATACAGAGGTGGGGACACTTCTGAGACAAGAGATATAAAAACGGGATCACAGAGAGGGTGGGGACACTATAAAGACGAGAGATATAGAGACGGGAGCACATACAGATGGGACACTATAAAAATAGAGATATAGAGACAGGAGCATACAGAGGTGGGGACACTACAGAGACGAGAGATATAAAAATGGGAGCACATAGAGATGGGAGCACTACAGAGACAAGAGATGTAGAGACGGGAGCACACAGAGATAGGGACACTACAGAGATGGGGACACCACAGAGACGAGAGACATAAAAAATGGGAGAACAGAGAGATGGGGACACTATAAAGATGAGAGATATAGAGACGGGAGCACACGGAGATGAGACACGATAAAAACGAGAGATATAGAGACAGGAGCACACAAAGATGGGGACACTATAAAGACGAAATATACAGAGACGGGAGCACACAAAGATGGGGACACTATAAACACGAAAATATACAGAGACGGGAGCACACAAAGATGGGGACACTATAAAGACGAAATATACAGAGACGGGAGCACACAAAGATGGGGACACTGTAAAGCCGAGGGACATAGAGACGGGAGCACACACAAAGATGGAGACACTGTAAAGACGAGGGACATAGAGAGACGGGACTACACAAAGATCGGGATGCCTAGAGACCGAGACGCATAGAGATTGACATATCAATGCTAAGACACGTAGAAAAGGCAGAAACAGATATGAGGGCACAACAAACAGAAACACTTACGAACGGAAATACATGTATGATGGGTAGCATAGAAACGAGAACACACAAATACGGAAACACACAAAGACGGAAGCATACAAACGACGAGAGAGAGAGAGAGAGAGAGAGACAGACAGACAGACAGACAGACAGACAGACAGACAGACAGACAGAGAGAAGCACACGGACACAGGATATATATATTTATAAAAAAAAAAAATAAAAAAAAAGAGGTTCAGAGATAGAGACACGAGGAGGTGAAGGAAACTGTTCATTAAAAACAGCAAAAAACAAAACAACCGGACACCAAATGTGACATTTTATGAATAGTCCAGATGGCCTCTTGATCCTGATGATGCTGGGGTGGCGGATTCCAATCTCCGCCGAGGCGTTTCAGTACAGGACGATTTTCCCCTAGAGATCACTTTCGTTCTGACTCCATTTTCCCACAAGTCCTTCGAATGAGACTATAAAGCGAGGTTCCATGTGTAAAAACACGCCTAACATCTTGCACACACGTGAAATCCCATTATCAAGCTTTCGGAAGGAAAGGCCAGTTTGGCCGTTGGTATGTATACACACAGCGTGCACCGAAAGAATGAAAATGTGAATGAAAAAAAAACTGATACGTTGACAGACTGAAAGGCACAGGCTATGACTGAATGCAGAGCCTGTAGGCAGCTTTTTAGTCGGCTCTACCCAGGTAAGGAGTCCGTTTTGTAGCCTAAAAGAGAGCGTGAATCATAAAGCAGCAAGGGCTTGGTCTCTAACCGTGGATACGCGCTATATAGGTAACAACAACTATAATAACAATTATGATAATAATATCATAGTAGTAGTAGTACAAATGATAATAACCATGATGATGATGATGATGATCATCATCATCATCATCGTCATCATCATCATCAAACATCATCATCATCATCATCATCATCATCGTCATCTTTTCGCTAATGCAGCCAGCACAGTATCAACTGCTGCTGAAAGTAGCCGTCGTGAACGTCAAGTATCCATTTCTCATTGACATAGCCCACAAACAGTGACAGCTTCCACATACCTTTATAGAGGTCTGGTTTGGTGTGCTCCGGCCGAAAGTGGCTTTCGCGGATGATAATAGGTGCTCGTTTGTCACTCTTTAGCCCAAACAGTGCGTGGTAAAAATAGGCAAAAGTTGCCTGCACGGATTGCAACATGTTCGTTTTTTCTTTATTTTTTCTTTTCTGTTTTTCCTTTAGTATCCCGCTTTGTGGCAGTAACGGTGCAAAACGATGGACTATGGTTTTCACAATATAGTTGGGACATCCTACAGCGTCTGACAAGGCTTATGTTCTTTTTTCTTCTTTTCCTAGTGCAAAACTAGATTTGAAGAGAAAAAAGGAGAAGGAGCAACACACACACACACACACACACACATACACACACACGCACACACACACACACACACACACACACACGCGCGCAGAGAGAGAGAGAGAGAGAGAGAGAGAGAGAGAGAGAGAGAGAGAGAGAGAGAGAGAGAGAGGAGAGGACGACTGTATTGATATTCAGTTATGTTCCTGCGAACTCTTCGACAACAGAACCGCACGTGCAGGCGGCATGTAGTCTGTGTTCAATCTCTGAAATATTTTACAATGGAAGCCTTTGTCATTCCCCCCCCTCACCCGGTTCCCCCTCTTCTTCCCTTCCCTGTCTGTCTGTCTGCCTGTCTGACTCTGTGTGTGTGTGTGTGTGTGTGTGTGTGTGTGTGTGTGTGTGTGTGTGTGTGTGTGTGTGTGTGTGCGTGCGTGCGTGCGTGCGTGCGTACGTGTGCGTGTGCGTGTGTGTGTGTGTTCAAGACCGCGTGCATACATATGTGTATATGTACACCGGCGCACGTGTGTGTACCTATCATTGTAGTCTGACCCCGACCGCTGTGTTTAATTTATGCCAGGGTAGACGGTATCGAATTACAATTGGACACACGGATAGCACCGACAGATTCGAGCCACCGACCTGGTTGACAGGTGGATTTGCATGCTGGACTGATACCACAGGCTCAGTTTCTAATCTTGTGGATTTTTCGGATGATTGACAAAGACAGCGCACGTGAAACTGTGTGAGCAATGTTGGAGGGGGAAAACCCAAGGGGAGATCAATTTTGACACTGTCTTGGTCACAGGAAGGAAATGAAGTGTTCACACGTGTGGAAAGTGTGTGGATATGAGTGGGTCCGTCTGTTTACCTTTGGAGAGGGCGGGAGGTGAGGGAGTTCTATACTGTTGAGGAGAGAGAGAGAGAGAGAGAGAGAGAGAGAGAGAGAGAGAGAGAGAGAGAGAGAGAGAATTTTTTCCACGCTGCTCGTGAGTTCGACTCTGTGTGTGTGTGTGTGTGTGTGTGTGTGTGTGTGTGTGTGTGTGTGTTCGTGTCGTGCTTGTGCGCGTACACGTGAATGTGTGTGCAAGTTTACGTTTCTGGCTCACGTGAAAACACCAGCGAGTGTGATCTCTCTCTCTGTCTCTGTCTCTCTCTCTCTCTCTCTCTCTTTCACACACACACACACACACACACACACACACACACACACACACACACACACACACACACACACACACACACACACACACACACACACACACACACACACACACACACACACACACACACACACACACACACACACACACACACACACACAGAGAGAGAGAGAGAGAGAGAGAGAGAGAGAGAGAGAGAGAGTCCCTGCTTTTAAGGTACATGTATCTTAAGGTCAGAAACTTTTTTTTTTTTATTCTAAGTTGTCATCTTAACCTGACCCCGGCAGCCAATCACGTCTCAGAACACAATCGGGAAACGACTCTTGCGACTAAAACTGGACTGTTTCCTTTTCTGTTTAACGATTTGACTTCCGGATACTTTTTTCTTCCTCTTCTGCTTCCTCTTCTTCTCCTCCCAACTAATCCTTCTCCTCCAATCAAAATCAGCCTCCGTAACCATGGCGATGAGTGGCGACCCCACGGGGGCCGTGACCTGGCAAAAGAGACGATCAGCTCAGAGACAAATCAGTCTGGAGGGAGGGAAGGAGTGACGGAGATGGGGAACAGGTGTAGCAAGGAAGAAGTGTTCCCACATTAAGATGATTCGTGGCAGGCAAATTATCGGACTCATTACCTCCACCAAAGAGACTGTTTCTTTTTTTTCCTGTCCCATCTTCCACGACGCTTACAGCGGCATAACCCTTACGCAGCTCATTTCGGCTCCCCGCCCACAAATACACCCTGGTAGGTACTGCCGCAACCCTGGCACCAGCAATCCCTATGGAGCAGTCAGTACAAAGGCCTCATGAGGCAACCCACCGGAGGAGACACTAC
>JADBJO010000519.1:230000-235000 GCA_016801955.1 Conus betulinus | reverse complement strand
TGACGGACAGTTGTTATGAATAATTACAGAGCTGGGCAGAAAAAAAATGAAATGAACCCCTAGTAAGGATAGGGTCCAAGCAAATTATGACACGACCGTCACTGGAGACAAATTTTGCTTCATTATTCAGTGTCCAAAGTATGATACGTTAGTAGACGACTACCTATGAACATTGCTGCCGACAGTTCTCATGTTTTTTGACAAAACTGCAATGTTCTACCCCTCTGGACGAAGATTCCAATGCCAAAATTCGAGACAAATAGAACCAAAAACAATTTTGTTCCCAATTCCACCAAACTACTGAGTCATAACTAAACTTTCAGTAAGATCCGGTTCAGAAAGCTTGTTTGTGTGTGTGTGTGTGTGTGTGTGTGTGTGTGTGTGTGTGTGTGTACATACACTCGTCAGTACAACTTGGAGTTAATCTGACAATAAATTGGTTTCAGTCAGTCAGTACATACACAACCGCGGACGATAGGCCTAGGAGCAGACGATACATATAGATCTGCCTTCGAGATGGATTGCGATGGTTCCTTATGCAGCTAGTGAAGAGTCTTCATAGTTATAACATACATTTTCTCATTTTCTTCATCTTCAACCCCACCCCCACCCCACACCCCCACATTTTTTGTAATTTCAAATCTTTGTCAAGTCATTACTGTAATGACAGAAGAATTGATAACCTGCACTTGTTTCTCCCCCACTACTTATTGTTCAGCATTATATATATGTGTGTGTGTGTGGGTGTGGGTGTGTGTGTTTATACATACATATATAAATGTATATGCATATGTATACATGTGTGTGCGTGTGTGTGTGTGTGTGTGTGTGTGTGTGTGTGTGTGTGGTGTGTGTGTGTGTGTGCGGTGTGTGCGGGTGGATGGGTGTGTGTGATTCGTAATTTGTGATTTGTTGTTTTCATGGCCACTCTTAATTTCTCTTTGGAGATAATTAAGTGTTCTGACATGACTACAGTGTACAGGAGAAAACAACAACGTACTTTGTTTTCGAGTTTTGTCAAATTTGATCGTCGAAAAAATATGTTTTTTATTTAACACGTTTACATGTATTCAGTCTGTCGAATCATGTGTACCGTATTGTATCCCTAAACCTCATAAAGGTAAATAAATCATGAATCGTCGGCCAACCGTGTCACAAGCTTTCATAACCGCAGAAAGTGTAACTGCAGCTCATAATGCAGAGGAGAAAGCCACGTCAGTCACTGCACTCACCCGCTCCCTCACATCATTAACCCTCTAGAACCTAAAGAGTGGCTGGCGGCATGTCCCTTTGATACCGGCGTCCTCATGGCAGGACAGTACCACACGCTAAAGAGTCACCGTGTGGACTTTCGCCAAGTGGACTTTCACTGAGTGGATTTTCTTGAAAAGACTAAGTTTATGACGTAGAGGAAAATTATGCACAAATGTACATGATTATATCAGAGTGCTCATAAAATCCCCCCTTCGCAAGTTCACGGTTCTGCTCAGCAGTTAGTGTGAGCTAAAGCCCCGCCTTTTACACTGACCCCTTTACAAGATTAAAATCTTCAGCGAAAGTGCAGCACTCACACGGCAGAAGTGCCCTCGGCGAAAATCCACTCGTGGGCACCTTCTTCTGACCCAGAAAACTGGCTTTATGACAAAAGTTTGAAGCTTCAAGGTTACAGAGAAAGTGAACTGATCAAAAGTGTTCACTTGGTGAAGGAAAAACAATGACATAACAAACAGGAAAAAGAACAGAAATAACGAAGGAAGCACAACGGAACAATGGGAGGGTGAGGATTGAAACGTTTGACAGAAGGAAGGAAGGAGAGAAAGGGAGAGAGGGAAAGGGGGGAGGGGAGGTAACGGTAGGGGGTAGGGAAGGAGAGGTAGCAAGAAAGCGAAAGGAAAGGAAAAAAGAAGAAAAATAGAAAAAGGGAAGTGGGGATGAGAAAGGGAGGAGTGGATGGAGTGGGGGGGGGGGGGGGGGGGGGGAGGGTTTGGGGCAGGAGGAAGCGCCGTTGAATTGCATCATCTCTGTCGGGTTAACTGTCACGTTGACATGAGGGTTGGTAGTCTTGTTTCGTCATGTTGACGATTTTATTAAACCTGCAGCTGTACAAGCTGAGCATCTGGTGTGAGTACATGTGTTTTTTGTTTCTGTTTTTTACGACGCGGACAGTAGGCTGCCGGCGATGTAGTGCCAAAAGAATCGAATGCCGTGACTGACGATAGTACAAGTATCAAAACTAAAGTGCGGCTTCTGGACGGATCTGGGCTGCGCCCTGGTAATCCGGGTCAATTCGGCACATTTTTCACAAACATCTGAATTTAAAAACAAATAAATAAGAAAAAAGAAACACGAAGCATGCGCCTGTGGGTATTAAATTTTCAGAGTAAAAACAAACACTCGTGCCGTCATTTAATTAGAGTCCCTAAATAGATGATGGTGTTACGATGATAAGCAGCACACTCAAATCAAAGAAACACGTGTTAAAACCACACTCCCCCCGCGGTCAAGTCCACCATGTATTGAAATTCTAGCTTTCGGTTCCTTTTCCTTTTTTTTTTTTTTCTTTTTTTTTTTTTCCTAGTTCCCAGTCGGCACTGAATGCAGTGCTAGCCACTCCAGAGAGAGAGAGAGAGAGAGAGAGGGCGGGGCGGTGATTGGCCGACAGGCTGGCAGGCGAGGTGGGAGTGGGAGAGGCCAGGATTATTTATGTATGAGAATGAGGGACATGACCGCGCTCTCCGGTCGATCAATGGCGTATTGTCATTTATCGCTTGTTCACCAGAGGGGAGGGGGGAGGAGGCTTTCAGCTCGCCCACCGGGGGGGGGCCGTCCGCAGCGTGGAGCACATCTTCTGTACACCTAGTCGGAGGCTTCCGGATCCTGTCCCGGTTGGTTGATTGATTGGGAGAGGAACCAGCACACAGCGGCATTATCGATTTCGTAGAGGCGCCTCCGAGGGGCGGACGGTGCCAACGACGAGACAACCGTTATGTCGGCAACGAGTAAACAGAATCGTGCTTCCAATATGTGGACATGGTCTTGAATTGAAAAAAAAAAAAAAAGTTC
This sequence comes from Conus betulinus, assembly GCA_016801955.1. Classification (NCBI taxonomy): domain Eukaryota; kingdom Metazoa; phylum Mollusca; class Gastropoda; order Neogastropoda; family Conidae; genus Conus; species Conus betulinus. The sequence continues at coordinate 231,937 of JADBJO010000519.1, read as the reverse complement.
TGATCGGGCTATGCCATACGTGCAGCGCCTTTCCCCATCATAACTGATAAACCCGGATTGTGAAATCTGCTTCCTTCCAAACGTTTCCCGGAAAGAAAGAGAGAGAGAGAAAAAAAAATTGCTGAAACCTAATACCAATGCCAATGTCTAAGGCGATCAAGTAAAAGGTAAGAAAATAAGCCTTTACGAAATATGATTTAGTGCGATCCGTTTTTTTGCTTTGTTTTTACTTTTTTTTTCTCTCAATGTTTGAAAAACTGATTTTAATCAGCGAGAGACTGTACCTCGTGGTTATTGTGAATGTTGACAAATTGAAGCTGTCAATTGGAGTTATGTTGAAGACATTTGAAAAGCATGACATCTGTTTTCATGAGAAATGATCAGATGAAGTAAGCTCAAAATATTGTAAAGTGCTGTTGTGAGCTCAATAATAGCAGACAGAATTTTGTGAGGTGAAAGCGTATGAGATGATGTCAATGTGGTTTGATAAGTGTCAGACAGACCTACATGTCGACCACAGTATGCCATGTTTTCGATACGGTTCAGTATCTGAACACATACTTATACCCTGCAGTAGTGGGGGTAGGGGAAGGAGGGCGGGGACAATATCCCCACAAAAGCAGATGGCACTCCCTCCTCCCGTCCCAATCCCATTCTGGTAGCCATGTTTAAGATACCAAAGAAATCTCACGTCAAATTCTACATGCACATGTTATACACACACCACACACACACACACACACACGCACGCACGCACGCACGCACGCACGCACACACACACACACACACACACACACACACACACACACACACACACACACACAACAATAATAGTAGGAATCGGCAAGCGAGTGGGGGGGAGGGGGGAGTAGGTGGGGGGAGCAATTTCGGATGAGGCTGCATTAAAAAGATGTACGTGTTTGAGGACAAACTAATGACTGCTGTGGAACAATCAAAGTCTGGGCCCCAGACGGAAACAGGACAACTTTTCTCCAATGCTGCTGGGGGTGAGGCGGAGAGGGGAAGAGGGGGGGTGGGGGGGGGGTGGGGGGGGGGGGGGGGGGGGGTGCTGGCTGTCTCCTGCCCAAAGATCCTCAATGACATGGCATTCCAAGACTTCAATCTGTAGCGACTGAGGTCTGTCAACTGTATACAGGTTTTCTTTATTTCATGCATATCTTTTTACCTTACCTTTCTGAAGTACCAAAACGAAAGTATACAACATGGTACGGGAAGGGCCTGGGTGATCATTTATGGACGTGGAAGGGGGGGGGGGGGGGGGGGGGGGGGGTAAAGGGGGAAAGGGAGAGAAAGGCGGAGGGTGGATGGAAAAGAATGATCTCGATAATGAACATGCTGGTTTGGAGAGTACCACGAAACGCATGAAACTGGAAGCCAAATTTTGGAGTATTCGACATGAAATGAACGTGTAAGAGTAAACCCTGCAAGGAGTGGGCGAAAGATATAAAGGATCTACAGATATATCACAGATGTAGCTTCCTAACGGTGACAGTCTTCTTCTTCTTCTTCTTCTTCTTCTTCTTCTTCTCTTCCGAGAGGAGTTTTCAGGACTGAAAAAACCCTAACAGACATAATTCTCATGGGTACGACCCAGAGTGGATCTTAAAGTAATGGCGTTCCTCTGTTGTAGAGGATCTTCAGATCTATAGCATGATCTACTCATGGAAGCATCTTAGGATCCGAGTCAAGGTTAATGTATTCCATTTTACTTATTCAGTTACTTATTAGTTTATTTTGCGTGTTTGTTTGTATTTGTTTTTGGTTGTTTTATTCTTGTCGTTTGCTACAGTCATGAGATTGTTAATCAGCCGCGATTAACATTTCGTAGACAGAGGTAAAAACTGGACTCTAGATTATATCAAATCAAGTTGTCGTCACACGCACGCAGGCGCATGCACGCACACAAGCGCGCACAC
>JADBJO010000519.1:185000-222500 GCA_016801955.1 Conus betulinus | reverse complement strand
CCAACCCCCTCCTTCCTTCCTCTCACACACACACACACACACACACTCCAGGTGTTTTGGGGCAGTGGGCAGGAAGGAACATTCACGCGGGAGTACCTTTGACCATCCCCTTCCTCCTCCGTCGTTTTTCCTTATTTCCCCCTTTTTCCTAACTCATATTTTCCTTTTTTTTTCTCTTCATACCTTTTCCTGCCTTTCTAAATTGTGTCCGTCCTCTTCGGTTTGACCCCCCCCCCCCCCCCCCCCCCCCCCCCCTTTTTTTTTTTTTTTCTTTTCTCCAATTTTTTTCTCATATTTTCCCCCTGTTTTCTGATCTTTTCCACTTTTTTGTCTTACCCTTTTTTGGATTTTTTTTACTTCTTTTTCTGTTAGCTACTTTTCATTCCTTTTTCCTATTTTCTTTCTTTTTTTTTTTTTTTTCTTTTGTTTACCAACCTTTGTTGTTTTTTTTTTTCCTCCTCTATCTTTCTCTCTCTTTTTTCCTACTTTTTTTTTTTTTTTTAAACGTATTTCCCGTAACTTTTCACTGTATTTCCCTGCTTTTCCCCCTACTCTTTTTCGATCTGTTCTTTTCCTACTTTTCATCACTTGTTTTTCGCTATTCATTTAGTACTTTTTCTCAAATAGAGTTTCCTACTTGTCCGTATCTTCTGCTACTTTTGTTACCTTTCCGTCCGATCTGTCCGTACCCCCCCCCCCCCCCTCTCTCTCTCTCTCTCTCTCTCTCTCTCTCTCTCTCTCACTCATTGTTGCTCAAACTGTACAAAGCACGCCAATTTTGATAACGCATATAGTGTATAGATGCATCCACTAGACGCAAGCAGACGACACCATTACCGAGAGCCATTTGTCACTATCACTACAATAACTGCCGTTACAAAGCTCGTTTTTTCAGCACACGCCCGTTCCAGTCGCATGCAATCAATCGCCAGATGCTCGATGTTTTTTTTAATTATGCGTATCTGGATCTCCAGCTTTGATCAAGAGAACCGAGAAGAGGCCTGAAAAAGGCCGTGCGATCAGTCTTCTTCAGGTTCAGCTTTTGCCCATATACGCCATTTTGTAGTTCTGGCATCTCACAGTTCGTTCACTGCTCGGTGGCCGGCAGAGCAAAACAATATGCTGACCGCAGATAAACCGCAGCGCCAGGAGCCTACCAATCGCCAGAAAGTTTTGAAATAGTTAGTGAGTCGCGTAACTCAATACATACATTGAACATACGGGAACTCAGGAGAGCGCAGACTTCCACTTAGATCCGTACTGTGAGTCAGTTTATAAGGGAAAACAAAACAAACAAAAAAACCGTTTCGCTGCGAGAGGAAGTAATTGATGAAGGAGTTATTTTCCATGCTTTTTTGTTTGTGTTTGTTTGTTTGTTTTTAGTAGAGCATATGAAAATCTTGAAAAATTAAACGTTTACATCTATATAAAGTTTCATGACACTTAATTACATAGTAGACAATTATCAGTTTGTATCAACAGCTTCACTATGTTTATGTTTAGTGCAGTTTTTCATAATCTGACCAATGATGTCAACAGAGCATTAACGCACTGTCCATCGCCAGGGGAAGTAATAGCTGGTATGATGTGAAGTAGTTCCTCCCCATGTGCATCTTCATCTTGCTGATAGATCTTGGATCCGCAGTTTAATCCAGACTCGTATTACGGATCCGCCCCCCAAATTTAGTGACCCTATCCCCGTGCCCAATCCATCATTCCTTCAAGTTTCATCCAGATCCGTTCAGTTTTGTTGCCTAATCTTGTTCGCAGACAGCCAGCCCAACAGGGAATGACGAAAACATGAGCAGAAGTAATTAACACATGACACGATTACTTCAGCAAAATCAAACATTTTTTTTTTCCTCAAACGATTCTTAAACGTTTTGAGATCCCGACGCAATTGCCCGAGGGCTGATCAGACATTACACCGTCAGTACATGGTGTGTCACTGACAACAATATGTCTAACGCACTTTGTGTACAGCTGCGTAGACTATGAAGGAGTCCCTGTCACTCATTTACATTTATAAATCAGAAGAGCCGTTGGGACAGCGCAGACCTCCGTCAAAGTTTGAACGGATCCTGTATTCACCTTTTGATCTGGATTCACATCACGGATCCACCCCAACATCGGAGCAGCTCGTCCTCAGGACACATTCTACATCTTTCCATCCAGTTTCGGTTAAAAATCGGTTCAGTGTCCGCATCTTACTGACAGGCACACAACCAATGCGTGCTTCTTTCAGCTTGTTCTACACATACAGTTACACCACACACACACCCACACACACACACACACACACACACACACACACACACACACACACACACCGACGACCTCCTCAATCTGCAAGGATTTCTTTGGACGATGCTTTCACCCGTCTATGTTGTCTGACAACAGGAAGTAAACACAGCAATACACGTGATAAAGAGTAGCGCAGGTTAACCAACGCATGTAGTCAAATGTAGCGAAGAAAAAAAAAGTAGTGACTGAATAGTACGTATTGCAAACTGTACAACAAGCTGAAAGAAGCGTACGAGAGAGAGAGAGAGAGAGAGAGAGAGAGAGAGAGAGAGAGAGAGAGAGAGAGAGAGAGCAGCCCTGGGGTGTGCAGGTTTGTAGGTCTTGGCTCACCGTGCTGGAAGACAGTTTATTTGGGCCCCCTGTTGGCCCTGTAGTGTTTGGCTTGGATAGGTGTTTGGTATTCTCTGTTTTCTTTTCATCTGGGTTTTGAACTTAATCCATAGTTTCTCTCTTTTTTTTTTTTTTTTTTTTTCGTTTCTTCTTTGCTTCCTCTCTTTGTCTTCGCTGGTGATTCACTGATTGGATTTGCAAGATGTTGTTCTTTCTGTGTTTCCCTTGCTTTTCTAGTCGTCCCTTTCATTCTTCCTTTCTGTCTGTCTCCTTTTTTGTCTTCCTGTCTTTCTTTGTCTTCAGTGGCGATTTGTTGTTTGGGTTTGATGTATGCTGTGCTTTGCTTGCTGTTGCTCCCCCCTCGCCCTCCCCCCCTCTCCCAGCAGTCTTTTTATTGTATTCCGTCTTTATTATCATTGAAAAATATTTTGTTTCCTCCCTCTCCTTGTTCTTTGTTAATCCTGGGCTGCAAGCAACATGATCTTCTCTTCTTTGTGTAATCTATCCCCCTCACTCATCCTAATATCACACGTTTGTCTCTCTGCGGATTGAATGTGTTTTTTCACACACACACACACACACACACACACACACACACACACAGAGAGAGAGAGAGAGAGAGAGAGAGAGAGAGAAAGAGACAGACAGACAGACAGACAGACAGACAGACAGGCTTGCTACCTCGATCTTCTCGAATAAACCGGAGCTAACAGAGTGTCACAAGATCTCAGTACACTCCGACACCCCTCTCCCCAGCCCCCCTCTCTCCCTGCCTCAGCCCCTCTCTCCCTCTCCCCTTCCGCCCCAACCCCCTCCTCCCCCTCCCCCCCCTCCCCGCCTCCCAACCCCCCTCACCGCTACCCTTCCACCTGGCTCTAGTTCCGTGGAAACGAGAAGATCGGGTCAAATGTGGGGCATGCTCTTTGTCAGCTCGGTCTGTTTCCATGAGCTACGTGAACTTAAAAAAAAAAGAAAAAAAAAAAAAAAAATCTGGATAGTTAATGAGCAAGACAACTCTCGCTCCAGTGGCGAAACAGCTGTGCACCGATAACCCTACATTAAAATGCTCCATGCGGCGCCCATTCTTCTAGCACACAGACGGAAAAGTTACTTGGAGTAATGATTTTATCATTTGTGGAGAAGTCCGTGTCCTTACCTAATGTTTACTGCTTAATGTCTCCACCCTACCCCCCCCCCCCCCCCCCCCCCCCCCCCGACTTATTTTAGAGATTCTTGCATTGAAAAGAAAAAAGAATCTGCTTACACGTGCACTAGCGCCAATAGAATATTGCCGAATGCCTCCCCCCACTGTAAAAACAAAGCAAAACAAAACAAAAAAAAACTGCTTACATGTGCTCTGGGGTCAATAGCGGGAATAGAAACATTGCCGAATACCCCCCCACCCCCCCACCCCCCCCCCCCCGTATTCATTTAGAACCGTTCTTAACTGACCGAACCACTGGTTCGCAAAATCAAGATCGCGAACTGACGACAAATCTTTGTTTCCCTCTTAAATGAAACCCACGATCCATAGTCTAGTTCGCAGAGTGATGACGAACTGAGAACTGATCCTCATTTGAAGTTTGTGCCATCGTCTGCCAATGGAGGGAACAGGATTTGCTCCTGCTCGCTGGTGCTGCACTGAAATCAATGATCAGGCCTACTGCCATGTTTTGAACTGGCTGGCTAGTTGTCTGAATTTCCACTTTATTATTTTCTAAAGCATTGTAACCTTTTGAATATTTCGATCACACCGAATGGAAATGTTATTTGCGAATTGAGAATGGAAAATTTGGTAATCCAACGACATACTGATTTCTATCACAGGAGAGTTGTCACAAACTGGGTTTCATCATAGGAGAGTGGTCATATTCTACTTGCCTTGGTACAAACTGAAACAGTACCCAGAACATATTGAGCAATTGCCCCCCCCCCCCCCCCCCCCATTCTCTCTCTCTCTCTCTCTCTCTCTCTCTCTCTCTCTCTCTCTCTCTCTCTCTCTCTCTCTCTCTCTCTCTCCACGCGGAAGCTAGTTTCGGCGAGGTTTGCGAACATCACCGATCTTGGATCGAGAATTAAAAATAACAAAAATTTTTAAAGTCGACCAATCAGAAAGGAAGAGAAGAGCGCTGTTGCGAACTAGGCACGCGATCTCAAGGTTTGTTCAGTGAAGAACGGGCCTTTGTACGTCTTGTTGTAGCAGATTATGGTTGTTAAAGGTGCAATATGATCACATGTTTATGTGTGATGTTTTTTTTTTTTTAGTGTGTGTGTGTTTTGTTTTGTTTTGTTTTTGTCCAATCTTGATTTTAACTAGAGGAATTGTTATACAATATATCTATGAAAAAAAAAAAAAAATCTAAAATCCAGATGATTCTGTCTTACATTTCAAACATTTCTGATAGTGTTCTATTTCTCTCTGTCTCTCTGTCTGTCTCTCTGTCTCTCTCTCAGTGTACATGTGTGTGTGTGTGTGTGTGTGTGTGTGTGTGTGTGTGTGTGTGTGTGTGTGTGTGTGTGCATTCTCTCTCTCTCTGTCTCTCTGTCTGTCTGTCTGTCTGTCTGTCTGTCTCTCTCTCGCTCGCTCTGTTTGCAAGGGGTTGTTATTAGTAATCCTTGATTAACGCTCTCATTTATATGCGTTGTTATAAAACTTTGTTCATAAAGCATCGTGATGTTGAGGAATCGTCTTCTCTCTCTCTCTCTCTCTCTCTCTCTCTCTCTCTCTCTCTCTCTCTCTCTCTCACACACACACACACACACACACACCACACACACACACACACACACACACACACAACCGCCACACGCAAACGCACTAATTTTTCCTCCTTTCTCCTCCCCTCCCCTCTCCCCTCTCCTTCCTTCCTCCCCGTCCCTTTCCGCTAATTCTCTCTCTCTCTCTCTCTCTCTGGCGTTTTCTCTCTCTGCTCTAAGCCAAACTCCAGTCAAGACAGCCACAGAAGACTCTACTAGCCCGAACCTGCGAGACAAAAACTGTACAGTACAGCGATTGTTCATACAAACAACGTTTTAGCTCCAGACAAGAGGACCCACACGAGTGTGAAGACAGTGATTTCTTCCACACCCAAGTCCTCCTCTCGTCCATTCAAGCCTTAATCACCCCCTCCCTCCCCACACACACACGCAAGCCGCTGCCCCCCCCCCCCCCCCCCCCCCCCCCCCCCCCCCCCCGCTCGGCAAGGCGCAGCCCCCCCTCCCCCTGCAAGCCCCAGACAAAAAAAGAAGAAAGCGCGCCCTCCTTCCTGCGCGGGCCTTTTCAATGCCTGCCACCCGGGGCTCCGATGTCATCCCCTTTCTTTGCGGACAGGCTGCCAAAACCCCCCACTCTTGGGGGGAGACACTCTAACGGGTGGAGGTTTGTGTCGCCCACCAATTGCGGTTTGTCTTTTGTGCGGGTGTCGGATAGACTTAATTGGGTCACACAGGAGACGGTGACGGTTTGTAAGTTAGAGGAAGGGTGGGGGGAGGAGAGGAGTGGTGGGAGGGTGAAAGAGGGTGAAAAAAAGCAGAGCAGGGGAGGAGAGGAGAGGGAGGGTATAGGGGTGGAGTATGGGGGGGGGGGGGGGGGGGGGCTGAAGAAGAGAGGTGGGACGGGTGGGGTGGGACGGGGTGGGGATGACTGTCTGCTAAGCGGCTTAGCCACGGATAGTCCTGTGTTTAGGGAGTTGGAGAATGTTTGTTTGATGTCATTCATGGGGAATGTACTGCTGTGCTGTAGATGGAAGTCAGCTTTGGGTTCCACACACATACGCGCATGTATGTTGCTCGCGCAGACGGACACACATGCGGACAAACGCACGTTTGGATGCCTCGAGTTAAAGAATGCTAATGTGAGGTAACTAACATTCCTGGTCACTGCTTATGCAGGCTGTTTTCTCTCTTCCCCCTTCTTGGTTTGACCAGTGTATCCAGTAAACAAACGACAGAAATATTACAAAATATCAAAAACTGAACAATAAGTTAATATGCTTTCAGCACGTTCATTTCTTAAACATACAAAAAACAAAGCATTACATAAAAGGTGATTTTTTTTTTTCAAGTTGCAAAACAAAATATAAACACACAACAAGAGGGAGGACCGGCTAAGATATTATTCCTTCTTTCTTTAAATGTTGTCCATTCTTTGTGTGTGTAATTATTTCTGTGTGCTGTTTCTTTATTCCGTCACCCCTCTCTTCTTTTTTTTTCTTTCTTTTTTTTTATTTAAATTTTTTTTTGTTTCCTTTTTTTTTCTTTGTTGAGTTTTCTCTTATTGTGTTTTCATCATATATTTGTTTTGACATGCATTATGTTTTATGTCCAACCAACAACAATATGGTCCCCTGCTTTTGGTCGGGCTATCACAACATGAAAAGAAAACAGCAATGAGAAATTGGAAGTGGACCTATCTTGCTGACAGCTTAAATTCCTTTCGCTTTGTGTCTAGGGCACGGCATGATGGAAAGCAGCGCCCATCCATTCCCTTCCGCTGCCTTCAACCTTCCCTCAACTGAACCAGGTGCCCATTTACTGCTGGGTGAAAAAGAGAGGATTTGCAAGCACAAAAAAAAAATAATAAAAAAAAATTAAAGAAAGACAAAAAGAAAGAAAAAAAAAAGAAAAAAAAAAAAAGAAAAAATTCGACCCATGAATGGTTCGGACTCATGATCGTCAGTTCCACGGGCAAAGGCTCTAACATTTGACAATGGGTCCTCGCTCACACACACACACACACACACACACACACACACACAGAGGACCCCAAACGATACCCTGTTCCGGAATAGGGCCTGCTTCGCATGCACGAAAGCGTAACACAGTTATATGGGAGAGGACCAGCTTCAAGATGACGGCTTTCGCACGAAAGCAGTCATTGTTTCATCTTTTGACTCTGACGATCGCCGTAATGATCGTGGCGGTAATCATTATCACTGTTTGAAAGAAGAAAATTTCCGATTTTTGGAAGACAACAGTAATCGTAACCTTTTCACGGTAGTTCATCCTGGTAATTATTTGTACTGTTTGAAAGAAGAACGTTACTGACATTAGGAAGACAACCATACTTATCCTTTGAAGGGAAGTCTTCTGCATAATTATGGCTGAACGCCCCAGAAGAACACCACTATAATTATCATTCTTCTTCTGCACGCGGCTCATGTTCATCTAAATGTCCTTCATTGCAGTTTACCTCCTTTTTTATTTTCAATTCACATTTACTGGCATCACTGACGTCAAAAGACGAGAAGGCGGTAAAATGACGTCACAAGGACCGCTTTTTTTTTTTCTCGGACAATCGCACGAGTGATGATGATAAATTTCACGCAACCCCTCCCCCCCACCCCACCCCCCATCCCTTCCAACTTCCCCTTCCCCTAATTCACACCACAGTTATGACTGTTGACGCTAATAATGGTCAGCAATTTGTGCTTTTTGTGTCGTACAGCATACTGTCGTTTCTATGGAAGCTGACAGGCAAATTGTGTCACCCTGAAGACAGTAGTTGAACGCAAGAGGAAACGGTGTCGGGGTAGTAGAGCGGGGGGACACGACGTAGAAACGGGAGTAGAGAGGGGTGTGGGGGTGGGGTTGGGGGGGGGGTGAAGGGGAGGTGAAAAAAGTAGTGTAAAGAGGGGCGGGGGCAGGGGTAGCGATGGGACCGGGGTGGGGGAGGGTGAGGGTGGGAAAATCCGCTAAGCGGCTTAGCCACTGATGATTCTGTCTTGGGGAGAATCTTTGTTTGCTGATGTCACCCGTATGGAATGTACTGCTGTGCTGTAGGTAGAAGTCTTTTGTCACAAACTCACATTCACATACGCAAGCTCAGATATCTATACATGCGGTGGACGCACGCAGGCACACGTGAATGCGCGCGCGCACACACACACACAGATATACACACACAGCGAGCGCGCCCACACAGACGTTTCCAAGATGAATAATTTCAAAACCCACCCACTTAAATTATCTTTTTTTTTTTCTTCTTATAAATCCTTGTTACACGATAGAAATAGACTCCATCGCTGCCCATCGTGTGTTGTCGTTCTGGTGCAGTGGTAGTATTACATACACCCCTCTCCACCTCCTCCCCCTTTCTTGTGAAGGCTATATCCACACATCATAACTTACGTGGGTGTGGACTAAATGTTGTCAGCCTCCGCCCTCCAAAACAGCAACAACAAAAATAATTTTGATTAAAATAGGAAGACCCGGAGTGAGGATGAACGGGCAGGGGTAAAGGGGGTGGGTGGTGGGGTGGAGATTGATTAGTTTTCACAGTCTTTTGCTTTTTGCGGGTAATTTAAGCTGAGCCGATTTGTGTGTCCCGATGATTTTCAGCGCAATCATGGACCGGAGCGACTGGCAGCTCAGTTTGCATTCATGCACACCACCAATACAAGACGGCAGATCAATGGGGCGGAAAGGAAGGGGTAGGGATAGGGGACGGGAGGGGGGGGGGGGGGGGGAGGGGCTAGGGGCTAGCAATACTATCATTTGTATGTATGTGTGTGTCTAGCTCTATATCTTTTGAAGCAACCTTGGGAAAAGACGTAAAAACGCGTTTTTAAATGACTCTACCAAGGAAAAAAGAAAAGGTTTGACAAAACACACACACACACACACACACACACACACACACACACACACACACACACACAAGGGGGGAGAGGGGGGAGAGAGAGAAAAGAAAAGAAAAGAAACGAAAGAAAGAAAAGTACATGAGACCGTTTAAGATCTGACGAGCGTGTGAATGAGCAGCGACTAACCATGATGTAGAATCAGTTGGCATTGGATGTCGTGAACAGAAGACGCTGCAAGGGTGAAACAAGAGGTATAGGCTGAGGGTTTTTCAATTGTGGAAAAAAAAGAAAAAAAAAAAATTGGAACTCGACGAATTACTTACCCAGATGTATACTATACTAAAATCTGCAAATGAAAGAGACCGATATCAAAAACTAGGACGGGTTTCTACAACAGCTTCTTTCCGTTTAAAAATCCTCGTCATCTTCCACATGAACGACACTCAGCTGTTGTCTGAAAGGGCGGGAGGTGAAAGAGGACGTCTTGTGGAATTGAATCGGGCCATTTACTTTTGTTCCAGTTCACCGAAAACAGTCACGTCCTATGACTGGCATTCCAGCTATCCAAACTGGTTAGCTCTCCACCTTCTTCAGTCCTCTTCTGGTTTGAAATCAAATTTTTCATGGGTATTCACATGCTTCGAAAAATAGTAATGACTGTTTTCATGGTTAAAAAAAAAGAACGAAAGAAAGAAAGAAAGACAAATCATCATCAACAAAAGTAATAACTGACGCTATTCATGCAATAGTAAAGTAGCATTGACAAAATGGTAGTCATGACATCAAAACAGTAATCATGACGCGAAAAAACCCTTATTTCCTCTGGGTTTGACGCCGTGAAGACGTCGTCATGTACTGAATGAAAAGGAAGGAAACAATCTTGTGACCCTCGGAAGCCGACAGTTAAGAACACAGTTAACGACCTTCAGCTATTTCCAACTATGGCTTTCAGTGCCTTTGCAAAATAGTCTTCGAAAGGCCGACAGTGCACGCAGAGATATTGTAAGTGCATGTCACTCCCCAAGCACATGGATTATTAGGTCGTAGTTACCTGTTGTTTCACCCCCCCGTCACGTTGTCCAGCTTGTTACCAGTTTTCTAACCGACTGGCTCAGTTTGTGTGTGTGCTAACGCATGCACATTTCTGTTACTGCCGTCAACGGATGGTGCAGCAATGAGAGAGAGAGAGAGAGAGAGAGAGAGAGAGAGAGAGAGAGAGAGAGAGAGAGAGCTCAATTATGCAAGATGCACCAAACCTTTTTCCATACGAAAGTCGTCTCTCACTGTTGAACCATACGTAATTCTCAGTGGACATCATAAAGGCCTTCGAAAAGGAGCCAGCATCAACAATCGTGACACGGAAGCTCCCAAAAACAGTCATCAAACACTATGGGAGATTTTGATCTTCAAAAACCAATTATTCGTCATGATAACAGCATTGACAACTGCTTTCATGAAGAAATTAACCATGTTGCTTCTTCGTAACTGTTGTTTTTCTTCCTTTTTCTACTGGTATTGTTCCTTTAAATTAACACGAATCACTGAGAATAGTGGTACGACTCAAGAAAACAGTCGCCATGTTTTACGTGCGTGTGACATGAAACAATGTACTGTACACAATGACATGACATTATTTTTCTTCGATCTCGTAGCCTAGCGAAAGCATCAAGACAGCAACTGCAGGAACTCTCCCGCCCATCCCCTCCATTCTCCCTCCATTGTTCTCCCGGCTCGCCACCTCACACACGAACACTTTCTGCTTATCATCATGAAATATTATCTAACTGTTCCTCCATGTCAGTGACGTAATAAAAAAAAAAAAAAAAAAAAAAAGCAAAGCAAAGCCCCACAATGCTTTTTTCACTGACGTAGGAAAGAAACCGCCACACACACACACACACACACACACAGAACAAAGCAAAAGTGGCCAAATCTCAGCAGCTCTGTGACAATGAACGCGGTAACATCGGAATGCTTACACTACTCGCCCGCAAATCCAATTTCCCAGCATCCAGAGCACCATTTAGATTTCCTCGCAGAAGCTACTGAAAGCTGCGGTTACAATGGTGAGTTTTTCAGGTTCTTAACCTCGCTCACATTGTTTTTCCCATCCACCTTGGCATATTCCGAATTTCTGAGAAAATAAAAAAAAAAAAAGCCCCGTTAGTCTATCAACACAATCTTAATCGCCATTGATAACCTACTGAAGTGTCCCATCTGTATCGATTTAATGCCTTCTTGCTCGTATTCTAGCCGACAATGCAGTAATCTTTACACATTAATCTAATAAATCGGTAATTGAGCTGTCTTTAACGCTCTTTGCCACGTCAGCGTGTGTTGATTTGCAGTGATACTGATAGTGACGGTGCTAGGCTCTCTTGTTGGCACATCGCAGATCTACATACGGTTCTGTATCTTGAAGAAGCCGTTTTGCTTTTTTTTTTTTTTCTTTTTCCAGTAGAAAATGATTCTGAATCCAGAATGTTTTGCAACTTTTCCTTTACGTCAATGTACTTAATCAGTGATTTACTGACGACCCTTCAACAACAACAACAAAAAAAGTCTAATAAAGGCTCATATTGTGTGACCCCCTCACTTCCTCCCGTACTCTCTCACGTGAAACCCTGGGCGGCTAGAAAAAAAAAAAATCAACTTTTCCCATCTGCGCTTGGTTTATATGTCCAATAACTCTATGCTAGACAGATAGAAGCTGGATATTGTTTATTTCATGCCACCATCGCGGAACGCTCCATATCTACTTAATTTGTCGGGAATTATTTGCGGTTTGTACAGTCTTCTGCCGTCTAGCCGCCTTTTGTTTGTTGTTCGTCTGGATTCATCACCCGTCCAAGTCTCTTTCAAGTGTCTCGCGCTGCTGTTTACTGGTGTCTAAAATGATTGTTGTGATGAAGATGGCGATGGTTCGATTGCTTTAAGAATCTGCAGCCCTCCCCTCTCTAAGCTCTGTCTCTGTCTTTGATAGCCCCCCTCTCTCTCTCTCTCTCTATATCCTTCTCTCTCTGTTCTCTCTCTCTCTCTCTCTGTCTCTCTCTCTCTCTCTCTCTCTCTTGACAACCAGGAGTCGTCGGGCTGGTGGGTGGGAGAGGGTAAGGGGAGTGCATCGCATGCACATGCACCCCCCCTCCTCCAGCTTAAAGAAGGAGGCAGCGAGGAAGTTAGAAAACAAACAAACAAAAAAGTCCATAAGAAATAAACATTTATTAACATGGTTTTGTAATGTTTGATGTGCATTGAATTATCATTACGCTGCACAAATTTAAGCTTTTTTTTTTTTCTCGGGGTCGGAGAGAAGGTAGGGACGGAGGTGAGGGATAGCTTCGTGTCCTCGGTTTACACTTTAACCTTCTAAGAGCTCCCCTTCCCTTTATAAAGCAACCCACCCGATCTTGCTACCTGTGTCAGTTTATATGTCTGGATTTTTTTTTTCTGATTTCACACACACACACACACACACACACACACACACACACACACACGCACACGCACGCACGCACGCACGCACGCAGCCACGCATGTACGCACGCACGCAAAAATGCACTTGCGCGCGCGCACTCATAAATATTATTAAATGTTCTGTGGGTGAACTAATGTGAGGGCTGATTCAAAAGTCAAGCAGAAATTATACACGGTGCTTAAAATCTGTGAACTAAGTCAAAATTGACTGTAAACGAAATCAGAAATGTGAGACTGACCGACGAAACTTGAGAATCTGCACCTCTTCACAGCTTTATTACGAAGTATAATCCACAGACATTCTGAATCTTCCCGTGGACTTGACTTGCACTTGCCAGAGAACCTCGCTGACTCCCACACCGACACCCCCCTCCCCCCCCCCCCCCCCCTCCCCTCCCCTTTCCTTTTCCTCCTACCAGATCCACAATTCCTCTCTCTCTCTCTGTCTCTCTCTCTCTCCCCCCCCCCCCCCCCCCCCCCCCCCCCCCCCCAACACGACTCCCTCGCCTCCGCCTTCTCATTTGCTGGCTGGCTCGACTTTGACTTCCCTCCGTCTCTCAGTCTGTTTCTCTGTGTATACACGCATGGCTTTGTACGTGTATGTGTGTGTGAGTGAGTGAGTGTGTGTGTGTGTGTGTGTAAGGGTGTGTGCCACTGGGTGTGTCGACCAGGGGTGTCGACAAAAAAAAGGGGGGGGGTGGGAGGGGGGTGGGGGAAGGGGGAGAGGAATTTGGAAGATGCTTCACCGTCTCTTCATTCTTCATACATATCTCAACTACACATCAGACAATGAAGAAAACGGTGAACACTATCAACAGAACGTTGAACAAACATTAGTCAACCAGACAGCCAACTAAGCAGCTCTTCAAAGCGAACAAGCAAGCGAAATACTGGTACCAGTTACTAGTAGGCTATATAAAACCAAACACAGCGGCCAGTTAGAAACACCGAGATCTACCGGACAATGATGCAACACGCCGGAATAAGCATTTTTTGTGTTATTATTATGAATATTTATATAGCGCCGGAATAGCTCAGTGGTAGAGCGTCGGACTCGTAATCTTTGTGATCCTGGGGTTGCGGGTTCGAATCTCCGCCGGGCCGTTTCGGCACAGGGGGATTTTTCCCTCGGAGTTAACATGACTTCTGACTCCATTTCCCACACAATCCTTTGAATGAGATGTGAACGCACGCACGCCTAACATCTTGCACACACGTAAAATCCCATCACCAACTTTCAGAAGAGAAGGCCAGTTTGGCCGTTGGATGGATGACACGTTACACATGGCATGCACTCTGCGTGAGAAATAGAAACTAATGAAGGAAATAAGGGAAATTGAGTGAACGATATGGACAGGATGACACAGGAAACGACTGAATGAAGCGCCAGTCGGCACTACCCAGGTAGGCAGCGCGTTGTGTAAACGAGTGTGGATGGTAAAGTGCTTGGAGCTTGGTATCTAGCCGAGGACAGGCGCTTTATAAATATTCATAAAAACACAACGAATGCTTATTCGTGTGACTCACGAGAGCAAAGCCGGCATCAGACCATACAAAGGGATTAGATGACGTCAGTGGTTGGCGTGGCGTAAAACAGTAACAGACAGTGGAATTGAGAATGCAGGCAATTAGATTTAAAAAAAAAAAAAAAAAAAAGTCGATCACCTGACATCTGCAGCTGACATGATGTAATACGACGTCATGCGACTGACTGCCACGTGAGAGCAGGTATGTTGATCAGGTGACGACCGCTGGCTGACACGACGTAAAACGATAACCAGTGGCATTATCGCAGGCGCCAATGGCATCTTGTTGGATGTTGTTCATCTGGTGTTTGTAGTGGCGTCAAAACATGGTAATCAGCCGGTCCCGAGAGAAGGCAGAACTGCTGCTGCCTAGAGCAACAGTGCGTGTGGTTCACGCGACTCCGCGCAAGTACGAGCCAATTAGCCAGCAAGTTAAAGCACAGACACACACACACACACACACACACACACACACACACACACACACACACACCTAATATGTGAAAATTAAGGTGTGTGTTTTTTTTTTTTTGTTTGTTTGTTGTTTGTTTGTTTTTGTATAAGGCTTTTTAAATACAGAGAAATAACTACTTCGTAGTGTTTGCATAATGTAGTTATCACAGCCGTTGTTATAGTATTTCCTCTGTGTGGTAGGATGAAGTGTTATGTCCGTACATTTCATCCAACACATATTCCATCGGCGCCCCTTCGTGAGGGGCTGAGGCATAAGTGAATAAACCACCATTCATTCACGCACACAGTTTCTGTCTGTCTGTCTGTCTGTCTGTCTCACCTGACCCATCCCCGTTTCCCCCAGGTGTGCGAGAACCCCTTGACAGCCCCTGTATTTGTTGTCCAGGTCGCTTTTATCGCCTGTTCACCCGTTTTCAGTTTGTGTCTGCAACCCGCCTTGTCTCTCGCTTCTCGCTCGCCCTTATCGTTCTCTGCAGCTCCAGCGGAGAAACATCGAAGCCTCGACGACGGACGCTCCTCTGGGACACATTGACGAACGTGGAGGTGGCAAAGTTGATAACCTGATAACTGTGATGAGTTCATGATAGGTGATGAAGTCTGGGAAGGCGACGGGCGCGGAGTTGCCGGGGAGAGAAGAGGGGGACGAGAGATACGAGAGAGATAGCACTGGACAAACTTTTGCTTTCGGGGGACTTGTAAACACACACTCAGCACACAGAGGCACATACACAGACACATAAGCAGACACGTACACGTATACGCACACTCACACACATACGCACGCATTCAACGCGCACGCACGCACGTACACATTCGCGCGCGCGCGCGCGCGCACACACACACACACACACACACACACACACACACGCACACACACACACGCACACGACACACGCACACACACACACACACACACACACACACACACACACACACACACACACACACACATACACACACACACGCACACACACATACACACGCACACACGCGCGCGCGCACGCACACACACACATCGAACATGCTTCCACTTTGGCAGTGGACTGAGGAAATGATATTGTCGACCAATGACAGATGAATCTTACCGTTGTCTTTGGACTTCCGCTGGTGTGTGAGAGAGTGTGTGGAGAGGTGTTGAGAGGTGACAGGGGAATGGAATCCTTCCGGGGTTAAACCACAATTATTTCTGTCCCCCTTCTCGACATTCAACTTTGTTTCTTCTCCCTGGTTTGAATCATGTCTTCACACTTCACCCCCCCCCCCCCCCCCCCCCTTTTTTTTTTTTTTTTTTGCACCTCCTTGGTTCCAACCTGTGTCCTCCTCATTGTTCTTGATCTCAGCAACGCCTTCCTGGACGATCCACCCGCAATTACTTCCCTTTGGTTTATATCCCGTTGCTTCTAGTTCTCGTCTTTGGTTTATGTATTATTCTCCCCCCCTCCACCCGTGGTTTGAATCTTTTTCCTGCTGAATCTTCTTCCTTCTTGTGCTCCTTGGTTTAAACCTCGTTTTCCCTCTTGCGTTCCATGGTCTAAACCTTGTTCTTCCTTCTTGCGTTCCATGGTCTAAACCTTGTTCTTCCTTCTTGTGCTCCATGGCTTAAACCTCGTTTTTTTCTTCTTGCGCTCCCTGGTTTAAACCTCGTTTTCCTTCTTGCGCTTCACGATTCAGGCCTTGTTCTTCTTTCTTGCGCTCCATGGTTTGTTCTTCCTTCTTGCGCTCCATGGTTTGTTCTTCCTTCTTGCGCTCCATGGTTTGTTCTTCCTTCTTGCGCTCCATGGTTTGTTCTTCCTTCTTGCGCTCCATGGTTTAAACCTCGTTTTCCTTCTTGCGCTTCACGATTCAGGCCTTGTTCTTCCTTCTTGCGCTCCCTGGTTTGTTCTTCCTTCTTGCGCTCCATGGTTTGTTCTTCCTTCTTGCGCTCCATGGTTTGTTCTTCCTTCTTGCGCTCCATGGTTTGTTTCTTCCTTCTCTTGCGCTCCATGGTTTAAACCTCGTTTTCCTTCTTGCGCTTCACGATTCAGGCCTTGTTCTTCCTTCTTGCGCTCCATGGTTTGTTCTTCCTTCTTGCGCTCCATGGTTTTGTTCTTCCTTCTTGCGCTCCATGGTTTGTTCTTCCTTCTTGCGCTTGGTTTGTTCTTTCTTGCGCTCCATGGTTTAAACCTCGTTTTCCTTTGCGCTTCACGATTCAGGCCTTGTTCTTCCTTCTTGCGCTCCATGGTTTAAACCTTCGCGCTCCATTTTAAACCTTGTTTTCTTCTTGTGCTGTGTGGTTTAAGCCTTGCTATCCTTCTTGCGCTCCATGGTTTAAACCTCGATTTCCTTCTTGTGCTGTGTGGTTTAAGCCTTGCTATTCCTTCTTGCGCTCCATGGTTTAAACCTCGATTTCCTTCTTGTGCTGTGTGGTTTAAGCCTTGCTATTCCTTCTTGCGCTCCATGGTTTAAAACCTCGATTTCCTTCTTCTGCTGTGTGGTTTAAGCCTTGCTATTCCTTTTTGCGCTCCATGGTTTTTAAACTCGATTTCCTTCTTGTGCTGTATGGATTGTTCTTCCTCTTTGTGCTCCATGGTTTCGACATTGTTCTTCCTTCTTGCGGTCCGTGGCTTAAACCCTGTTCTTCCTTCTTGCGCTCCATAGCTTAAACCTTGTTCTTCCTGCTTACGCTTCATCGTTTAAACCTTGTTTTTCTTACGCTCCATGGTTTTAAACCTTGTTCTTCCTTCTTGAGCTTCATGGTTTGTTCTTCCATCTTGTGTACCATGGCTTAAACCTTGTTCTTCCTTCTTACGCTCCATGGTACTTTCTTCCTTCTTGTGGTCCATGGTTTAAACCTTGTTCTTTCTTCTTGCGCGCCCTGGTTTAAACTTTGTTCTTCCTTCATATGCTCCATGGGTTGTTCTTCCTTCTTGCGCTCCATGGTTTGTTCTTTCTTCTTGTGCTCCATGGTTTGTTTCTTCCTTCTTATGCTCCATGGCTTAAACACACACACACACACACACACACACACACACACACACACACACACACACACACACACACACAAACACACACATACACACACAGAGAGCCAGTCATGGAGATTTCATTCAACAGACCTAATAATGAACGTGATCCGATCAGCATTATGAAAGGTAACCACCGTATTTACGTCGAAGTGTATAGAAAACGTGGTGTGAGGCTGTGAAAATTCCGTGATAATGATTGTAATCTCAGTCCCGACGGTTGATACCGACTTGTGCTGAATCCTAAACACAAACAATCAGAAATAGCCGGATCCGATCAGTATTAAGGTGCCAAGGCCAGTTCAGCTGCTATTTTTTACAACACTTCCACCTTCTCCATGTCTCTACAATAGTGAAGATGATAACGAGGAGGAGGAGAAGGATGAGGATGAAAATGATGATGATAATGATATTACAAATAATGATATAATTATGTTGCGCTGTTCGATTCCAGGGTACTCTACCAGCTTTATTCTGTCCCGTTTGCGTGCAATACCGTTCGTGTCTTGACACAATGCGTGCAGTCAGTCTGCCTCCTTGCTCTGTATCCGGCCATTTGCATGTCTGCCAGTCCTTGACCCACGACGTACAATTCACAGCAGCTTTAAGTCACGAGTCCGACTGTCAGTGGAGCGTCCATGGATAGCAGCTTAATATCTGCTGCGTGTGATTGTTAACTACAGGTGTAGGGTTGGCCGTGACTGTAGGGGTCGACGTGCATGCGACAATCGGCGCTGTATTTGTCTTGTGAGTTGTCTGCCAACGTCCTGTCCGTGTCCTAGGAGCGTTTCAGTTTTGCGCTTTTGTTTTCACATGCAACTTCTGCTTTCCCCTCCCCGTTACACCTAATGAGAATCGTTCAGTGTGCGGTAGTAGCCTAAACCACACATACCTGACGGGTCCATTCTGCCTGCGAGTGCTACCGAGCGTTGAGAAGCGAACCTGCACCAGTCAATTTAAAAGAAAAATTCCGGAAAATATCGAAACTGTAGCCATAAATGTAACCAGAAACCTGAGCTGCGTTTGTCTGCGTCAGTGTTTGAACGCTAAGTGACGCAGAACTTTCGTGACGTTGGCGCGCGCACGCACGCACTCACTTACACTTACACACACACACACACACACACACACACACACACTCTCTCTCAGGGCTCTCTCTCTCATACAAAGACACACACTCTCTCTCTCTCACACACACACACACACACACACACACAGGGCATGAGAGAGAGAGAGAGAGAGAGAGAGAGAGACGTCATGGGAAGAATTGGCAACAATGTTGGTGGTTAACTATGTCACTGCAACAATCCAAAGAGGAGGGAATGGTGTGGGGGGGGGGGGGGGGGGGGGGGGGGGGGGGGTGGAAGCCCAAAACGTTTTAGAATGAAGTTGAAAATGAAATGAGGCAGGGAACAGTAAACAATAAACAGGTAGGGTAACTCTTGTTCCCATGAAAAAAACCAACACAGAGTAACTTTTATTCAAGACTGGCTCAGCCTTTAAACTTGAATAAAGTCAGACCAATACAAAGACGAACAAACTAATAGTGGGGGAAAACAAGCGCAGGCCAACAACCCCTCACGGCATTGACTTGGCAAAGATTTGATTTTAAGGCGGGGGGTTGAAATTGAAGAAAATGGGAACACACAATTAAGAAAATATATTATAAATACGAAAACTCTTCACTAGCTGCATGAGGGAACCATCGTAATCCCTCTTGAAGGCAGATCTGTTAATGTATTGCCTGCTCCTAGGCCTTTCGTCCGCTGGATCGGACTCATCAGGGAGACACCGCTGGTTGTGTCTGTGCTCCTGGCGTTAATTTTTTAAAGATATTATTTACCGGTTATAGCCAGTTACTGCGCTTGCTGAAAACGTATTGTTACTATATCGTGCGTTCTTCGGAGTGGTAGTTCGTGTGGAAAAACTACAATTAAAAAAAAAAAAAAAAAAAAAAAAAAAAAAAAAAACGCGAAGGCTATACCCGACGTAGTAACGATCGGATTTTTTTACACCCCACTCCATTCCGTCCTCGAAGGCTATGCCCCCCCCCCCCCCCCCCCCCCCCCCCCCCCCCCCCCACGTAGTAACGAGCGGATTTTTTTTACACCCCACAACGATATGATATAGACGGACATAACTCTCCCAGGAAAGTGGAAGGAGGGGACTGTATAAAAACTGCAGCTAACCACTCGGGACGACAACAGCGAGGTGGACACTGAAAATGCCAGATTTTTGATGGTGGGACGTCAAGTGATTTTCAGCTGTTGCTGGCCATTCTCTTGTCTGTGGTCCGGAAACCCTTTTACATGTTCTGTTCTGAAGATGACTGATGACATGCCAGCTTCTTTTCTATTTTTTCCCCCGTTTCTGATCATTATTTTAATCTGGTGACTAGGTTGGTAAAATTGCACTCCCTGTCTGGAGTAGACGTTAGCTATTCACTCTGCCGTGCCTGTTTTGACCGTATGGCTTATAATGGTAAAATGTGTGTGTGTGTGTGTGTGTGTGTGTGTGTGTTATAAATGTGTGTGTGTGTGTGTGTGTGTGTGTGTGTGTGTGACCTAAGAAAGATGAACCAAGGAGAATGCCAGTCCCTCGCAGCACAGCCTAGGTTTCATACGTTAACAGTTAAGCTGCCTTCTCATTCACCGCTTTCGTAGTTTCCTTCTTTCCTTCTTTCTTTTTATGTAGTTTTTTTTTCCTATATGTAAACTTTTAATTATAATGACATTTTTTTCCCTGTATGATTTTGACACAGCCCTGAAAATGCTCTTTGTGGTCTGTTGCGCGATGATGATACAAACCACCTAGAGGCGGGGAGGGAAGGGGGTGGGGTGGGGGTGGGGGGGGGGTCGAAAGAAC
Organism: Conus betulinus; assembly: GCA_016801955.1. Lineage (NCBI taxonomy): Eukaryota > Metazoa > Mollusca > Gastropoda > Neogastropoda > Conidae > Conus > Conus betulinus. Next base: position 201,944 of record JADBJO010000519.1, on the reverse strand, counting down.
GAACGAACGAACGAAATTTTGTTTATCCAGGGATATGAGATAAGTATACAAGCGTGCTTTTTTTTTTTTTTAAACTCGGCCCTGAGGCTAAACAAAAATTCATAACGATAGTGCAGAAAGTAAATTGTCTATATATGTAACAAGTGTAGCAAAGAAGAAGAAGAAGAAGAAAGTATGAGAAACATAAATACACAATATAGTCTACGCCAACTATTGACACGACTGACAAAAGCCACAGGTCAGGAAAACGGAACTATCCCCTGCCTGTGTCACCAAACCTATAGACATTTCGTTGAGCATTCCAACCAGCTCTGCAGACTACCACTCTTGGTTTAATACAGTCGGATTGAAAATGGCGCGCATAAATCCTGCGCGCTCAAGCCATTTCCTACAAAAAGAAAATGGGGGACCCCCTCTCAGTTGAATACCACTGACACGTTTACGTGTCGTTCAGATGTAGTGATGCCCTTTTTGCTCATCGCACGCGGTCGCAACCGCTACGATAGTGGGAAGTGGAATCCATATCTGTGCGCCCTGCCGATAACACAGATTACATTTTGATTGGTCTTGTTTCTCTTTCAGGCTGACGACGCGACCTTTGTTCCCTGTCGACAAGCTCTCGTGCCGACATGCATAGAACCTTTGACCCCAGTTCTCTTTTTTTTTTTTCCAAAGGAATTACACTACGCATGTAGCCTACACATGAAGTTTCACGTCATACGAGCTTTTGTTTGGGTAGCGAAGTTTACGTGTTGATTCACAGCATGATGGAAGACAAAGCCCGTCCCCTCCTTCCGCACCTTTAACGTTCCTTGAATTAAATATTGTGCCCAGTTACTGCTGGGTGGACAGAGGGTCTCCATGCCGTTAAACACACACACACACACACACACACACACACACACACTTAATCATAATCATATTCCTTTGTCTATTTGGATGTTATCAATGAAATACATTCGATCAACAACTATTTCAGCGGATTTCATATGGAACAGAAAGAGAGAGAATCTGAAACAAACAAAACAAAACAAACAAAACAAAAAACAAAAAAAAACTCAGTTGAGTCAATTGACGTTCACGTGCACGGGACCTTGCGTTTCGCAATACAGGTGTCTCTTTGGGAGGGCTGACCTTTACTCACGTTAACTGAACGGTCACCATCTGAGTAAACAAACTGCCACACTGGTTTGATAAACGCGGAAGTGACAACCACCACTGTGCTCGTAAGTCCCTGGGCCCCCCTGACCAAGTTTGTCCCACCGGACACTTCGCCTGCCTCTCCTCCCCAGCCCTCTTCGCCCCCGCGCCTACCTCCTCGCCCAAGATCCGCTGCTGTGCTGTTCCCCTTGCTCTGCCCCGTTCTCCTCCCCATGTGTCCCCCCCCCCCCCCCCCCCCTCTTAAAAATTTAGACCAATATGGTTTTATCTGTTTTTGGTTTTAAAAAGAAAAGAGGTAAGGTGAGATAATGTTGCTGCTTATAGCCCAGCCGACCACAAAGGGCCATATCAGGGCTGTCACCACGTTGAAATAAAACTCACACAAAAAAGAAGGAGAAGGAGAGAATAATAATAATAATAACAACAACAACAACTATTCAGTTGTTTACTTCCGTCCTTTTAAATCTTACTGCATCCGACGCTGTTGAACTGTGTCGACGACGGGGAGGGGGGGGGGGGGGGGGGGGGGGGAATAAACCGAGAATACTGACAAAAGATCCTTCATGAGCGGTAGGTAGAAGTGCAGTTTGTGGATCTGCAATAGTGTGTAGACAAAGCACTGATGAAACTATTGCATGGTGCTCTTCTCTCTCTCTCTCTCTCTCTCTCTCTCTCTCTCTCTCTCTCTCTCTCTCTCTCTCCCCCTCCCCCCTCCCTCTCTCTCTCTCTCTCTCTCTCTCTCTCTCTCTCTCTCTCTGTCTGTCTCATTTTCTCATTCACACACACACACACACACACACACACACACACACACACACACACACACACAGAGAGAGAGAGAGAGAGAGAGAGAGAGAGAGAGGAGAGAGAGAGAGAGAGAGAATCTCAAGTTTCGCTCTGTAAGGAGCTCATCAGGCTCTGACCTGGATCCTACTGACCTGCTGATGAGAAAACACTTTCATTGTCGCTTGCTGGTCCTGCCCCCGCCCCGCCCCCCCCCCCCCCCCCCCCCCCCCCCCCCCCCCCCCCCCCCCCCCCCCCCATTTAGAACGACCATTTAACCAACAAAGTATTCGTTAGTGAAGGGTTTCTCCTCGTTCCTCTCTTCCCCTAAAAGCAAGTCTGCCTTTTAAAGTTGCGTGTTTCAGTGGGGACGGATTTGGACGATTGCATCACTTCTTTCCTGGGAATGAGTGGCGTTTGGTCTCAGATATCATTATTATTATGAATTTCATCTTTGCATGTCCTGCATCAACCCATGAACTCTTCAGACTATGGAGCGGCGCCTGAGGTTTTAAAATGGGGATTCTGTGAAAGTTATTTTTTAGATCCTCCAGGATTTTTGTCCCTTGTCACTGGCCCCCGTATTAGATGTAGTTTGTATTTCCACCTTTTTTTTTGGTCACAAATTCAAATCGACCGTCTTGTTTAAAAATCTTATGATCCCCTTCATTGAATGCTCTTGATTTGCTTCAGAAACCGAGTGTGACGCTTATTTATTATAATCATGCTCGTTGAATTTGGTGTGTGTGTGTGTGTGTGTGTGTGTGTGTAAAAGTTCTGCGCTTGGGTTGCCTTCTCTTCGTCATTTGATAAGAGACAACCAATGGAAACACACCTCATGCACCCAAGAAAAGTTCAATGGAAATATTTCCATTTTTCACACCGCATGGACACCAGATGTCTCTCTTCGTTCTTTCTTTGTACTGTCCTAAAATGTTTGTTTGTTTGTTTGTTTTTTTGCCTGAAGAAGACCCAAGCCGTCGAAATGCATCGTGTCTTGTCCTGTGCTTTGTTTGTCAATGTCCTTGGCGGTAACTAACCCCCTCTCTTTCTAAATTTTGCTTCAATGGAAATAATTTTTCAATCCAGCTGTCTCGACATTAATTGTGTGTCTCGACCACTACAAAATCACACGCCTGCTCTTGCCATTAGTGACGTATATACAGGAACTAAATCAGTCTCCGTACTTTACCTTGTCTCTGTGTGTTGGTTCGTTTCTACTATCGAACTAATTATTTCAGACGATTCTGTATCAGTCACACGGTTTCGCCGTAGCAACTCGTACCCCTGGTGACGACGGTTCTCCATCTCGGAACTGCGCTGGGTGGTCAGATTCTGTATCCGATAATGCACAGACCCGAGCTGCCCAGAAGGCCTGTGGACTTGCACAGCAATCGTACCGGACGGCCACGAGTCAGGCTGAATGTTTGTACTCCCAGTTCTTATAGAACTCCCAGGGAGAACAGGGAGTCCTTTACATTGGGAACTGTGTCTGTCTGTCTGTCGGTGTGTCTGTCTGTGTGTCTGTCCGTGGTCAAAATGTGTTCCACTCGCTCCAGACAAAACTTCTGGGCCGATCTTTAGGAAAATTTGTTCGTATGTTCTTTATGGGTCACGGATGATACCCGATGTTTTATTTTACCAGAATAGCCGTTAGTAAAGGCTATAACGGCCCAACACGGTTTTTCTTCTTTATGGAATATCTCAGAAAGTACTTGGCCCAAGATAAACTGGGATTACATTTATATGCTTTGCATCTTGTTATATCTAATTGCGATCGGAATTGCATTTTTCTTCTACCTTTCATGTGTCGTACATCTCACTTGAAAAATCGAGAATCAGCAGTTGAAAGGGTCTCCGGCAGGTCAAAAACATCTCCCCCCCCCCCCCCCCCCCCCCCCCCCCCCCCCCCCCCCCCTCTCTCTCTACACACACGCACGCGCGCGCGCGCGCGTGCGCACACACACACCACACACACACACACACACACACACACACACACACACACACACACACACACACGACCATATACACGCGCGCGACCATGGGCCACCAAACACACACACACACACACACACACACACACACACACACACACACACACACACACACGTGTTCACTCGCCCACAAGCACGCGCTACACACACGCGCACAAAACACACCGCGCGCGTGCACACACACACACACACACACACACACACACACACACACACACACAAGCACGCACGCGCATACACACACATCTCAGTATCTCTCTTCTCTGTTTCTTCTCTGTCTCTGCTCTGTTTTTATTTTATCTGCGTGTGTGTCTTGGTCTCCTCTGTCTGCTTATCGGTCTGTCTGCTTGCCTGCCTACTTGCTTGCCTGCCTGCCCGCATACCTGCCTGTCTGTCTGTCTGTCTGTCTCTCTCTCTCTCTCTCTCTCTCTCTCTCTCTCTCTCTCTCTCTCTCTCTCTCTCTCTCTCTCTCTCTCTCGCACACCCGAGCTCGAAGGGATAGAATAAAAACTGATAAGCAGTGTTTTGCGTTCCTCTCCTTTGCTCTCCCCGATATAAAAAAACAACAGCCAGCCAACAAAAAGAAAAGAAAAAAAAAAAAAAAAAAAAAAAAGAAAATAAAGAGAAGAACAGTTACCGTTCTTTAAATGTGCTCTTCCACTCCAAATTATTATTATTATTATTATTATTATTATTATTATGTCATCATCATCATCATCATTGTAATTATTGTTATCATATTATGATTATTTCCTCTAACTGTAAGTCGCAGAGGTGACGGTCGTGACGGACGCTCGGTCAGTTACGATTCACCACGTCCCTCAGTCCGTAGTCATAATCAACAGGACAGAAGTGCTGTAACCCAGCGCAGTCTTTAATGTTGTCCCCATCTGGAACTTCTCCGGTCGGCCACGTTGTTGCACTGTGATCTGTAGAATGGTCATGGACAGGGAGTCATGGCGAGGTACTGTGCCCAGAGCTGGCAAAAATGGCAGCGCATGACAACCTCACTGAAAGAGGTGTGTGCGTGTGTGCGCGCGCGCGTTTGTGTGTGGGTATATGTGTGTGTGTGCGCGCGCGTGCGTGGGTGCATGCGTGCGTGCGTGCGTGTGTGTGTGTGAGCGCTCGCCAACGTACGCGCGTGTGTGCGCGTGCAAGCATTGCAGTGGCATTGCACCCGCGCCTCTCATTCTGAGTTCCCATTTAGAGCCACAGCCTGACTTGTCCCACCACTGCCCCGGTGACTGGCAATCCGCGGGGTGCAGTCAGTGTCAAGTCATCGTGAGGCAAGTCGTCGTGATGGCGGCACGCTGAATCACTTTGGTGGTATTCAGTGGCGCCTGTTCTGATCCCACATACACAGGGCACCACCTGCTAAGCCCCCTTCCGACGACATAATTCCTTTGTCGCGGATCCTGCGTGAGTGAGCTTTCCCTCGTAGGGCACCATCATGTCCTTTCAACAACAGTCCCATGAATTTGCCAGTACTGATACCCCGACAGAACCTGGCCAAGGCCTATACGTGAAGAGGAAATGGAAACTGAGGTCTCCAAGAGAGCAGGACATGAAGGGCCACAGAATGGGATACTATTTATATGCTGATCGTTGAGATGGGGAGGATGAAGAGGATGCTGCGGATTTCCTTTCTGGGTTGAGACTGCATGAGAGAGCTGCACTCTACATTTACTTTCATAATCTATGCTGGCTCCAGCCCGGCCTGAGAGATACGGACACCTCCAGTGTTGGTTAGAAAATTTGAACAACACTGTCCCAAGACGTACCCGTTCAGTGGATGAAACTCGAATTTGTGGTCGCGAATTTCCCAATTGAGCCCATAACAAACTCAGTTCTTGATAAAGAGCCGGTCGGGGCATAAAAATCCCAAAATTGAATGGCTTTGACGGGAATCGAACCCACGACTCCCAGCTGGGAGTCCGCGACGCTAACCCCCCCCTGGCCACGACAGCTGGTCACATGAAAAGGTTTTTGTCGGCATAAAGCCGTTCTTAATTGAACGACGTGTAGGGCTGGCGAATTCAGATCACGAACTATTTACGAACTATAGTTTCTCTCTGCACTGAAGCTCGCGATATATGATTTAGTTCTCAGAGCTACAACGAACAAAAAACTGCATTGTACTTCTCGCTGGTGGTGCATTGAGATATCTGTATTAGACCTACGACTGAACTTGGAACATTTTTTGATTAAATGTGAAATCGATTGTTAGCCTTTTTTCTGGCCGAAATCCAACTTATTGATTCCCAAACAATTGTAAAGATGAGTATTTTGGCCGAACCGAATGAAACTGTTCACTTGCGAATCGAGAATTCGCCGGAGAATCGTCACCTATCATTTATTTATTGCTCTCATACGGTTACTTCCCTTTGGGCAAACCCAAACAGTTCACAAGAGCATATTGAGCGATATTTTGTTTTCAGGGTTAGTTGGTTTGGGTTTTTTTTTGTTTGTTTGTTTTTGTTTTTTTTGTTGTTGTTGTTGTTTTTGTTTTTTAAGTCCACGACTCTAGGATCGAAAAGATTCGCAAAACTCATCGATCTTGGATTATGCACCAAAGGATTGGGCAATTAAAAACAAAGACAAGATCGCCGAGATTGCGAGTTAAACGATGTATGTTCGCGATCTACATGTATTTGGTTTTTAGCTCAGAACGGCCTTAACGCGCGCTTTGGCTTTCTGGGTGACAGTCCCCCCCACCCCCCCCCCCCCCCCACCCCCCACTCCCCTACCCCCCACCCCCCGTCTCGCCGTCTGTGTTTCCCTCATTGCCATCGCTTCCACGCCGCTCTCTGCAGGTCCCCCACTCTCACGCCCCCCCCCCCCCCCCCCCCCCCCCCCCCTCCCCCCTCCCTATATACAGCAGCCCACCTATCGGCAGTCCGCAGAGCTCGATGATTATCAGGTCATGATGACACCGCAGAGAAGACACAGCCTCGCTCTTAAGTCAGTTCAGTAGCGTTCAGTGCTGTAATCTGGTAATCTAATCCCCATAACTGAAAACAATTAACAGAGAGGACAAACACACACAGGGGCATCATGGCTGCACAGCATTCGCCTTGTCCATGACAAATGCGGCAACGTCACTTGGGTGAAAATAGCACTGAAACCGAAACTGGAGAGTGTATAGATCGTCACCGGAAATAAAAGTTGCATGACACGCAGTGGGTTTTCATTGATGTCCACTTTAACCGGTCGCAGACGTTTCCGTGCTACTTTGGCGCTGTGAAATTTCCATCGTCCGGTCCATATTCCTGATTTGGTCTATGCACGTTCATCATACACGGAATTGTACTCGAAATTGTTCAAAAGAAATCTGCTCCAGTTGTCCCATGGTGAGTTATTTGTCAGATATGTTTTTGATCGAGTTGCTTATTGGCTTATCAGTTTCTTTATTTACTTTTTCTTTTTACTTTTTTTTTTTTTTTGCCGACACTCGTTCCTTCTTCCATTTAGCGAAAAAACGTTTTGTATCTTGTCTGTTCGCCTAGCCACAAACTCTTTTCAATTCAGTCGAAATTCAAAACTTGCAGCTGTTACAAAGAAAAAAAAAAAATGCATCGTGACCGCATTTTATGTGGAAAACTCCATTTCAGATTCAAGTAGGTGGAAGAGAATGCTGTAAACTCCATCCTGTCGTGTATGTATGGATAATGATCGGTCGTCGCTTGCCGACAATGCAAAAAGACCATCATAATGTCACACGTGGGGGGAGAACATCTTCAAACTGATCATTGAACACAACGGTAACAGTTGTGAGGCCATTTCGCCTAAAATGAGAGAGAAAAAAAAAAAAAAAAATATATATATATATATATATATATATATATATATATACATGTATGTATCAAAGAAAAAAAAAGCACATAGAACATGAGATGAAAGAAAGAAAACACTGAAAGGAAGAACGAAAACTATATGCATATGAACAGGTTTCAGACACAGTCTCTTTTCACTGCACATGGACGAGCCCCGCCCTGTCAACGACAAAACGTTACCAGATAAAACTTGATCGGCGAGGAGGGCGGACGTCGCCAAGGTCAAAGGTTAGGCGAAACGACACTGGGCGACGCGATAGTTCTCCTGTTGCACCACGTGCTTCAGCTCAGAACTTTACCATGACAGAAATGTCAACCGAATAAAATATTTTCTATATTATGACAGATTTATGTTGTCCGAATGTAGATTCATGTTTTACGAATGTCGGGATGTATACATTACATTGTTTTAAGCCTCAAATCGTATCCATGATGAATTTTGATGGGTGCACACACACACACACACACACACACACACACACACACACACACACACACACACACAGAGTAGGTTGTGGTTTGCATCAGCATGAAATGATAGAGAAATATGTCAAAGCGCACGTGTGTGTGTGTGTGTGTGTGTGTGTGTGTGTGTGTGTGTGTGTGTGTGTGTGTGAGAGAGAGAGAGAGAGAGAGAGAGAGAGAGAGTGTGTGTGTGTGTGTGTGTGTGTGTGTGTTTTTAAATTTAAATATTTCTCGTATTAATTCATGCTGATCCCCATCGAAAATCTCTTGCAGATATGTACTGGACTTTGACCATCGGTATCAAAGTACTTTCGTCCATTTATCCATCAGATTCTGTACATTTATCATTTGTTTATTGACTTATTTATTGATTGATTTATCTATTTATTCATTCATTTATTTATTCATTTCCTCATGCGACATCGAAGTTTCAAGTACATTCGGATTTACTGCTGTACGCAAGTTGGGATGATACATATGCCATTTAAGTGGATATGTAGGTTGGCAAGTTAATGAAGTTTCAACATTTCTTCCCTTTTCTACACCCCGACTGTATTTTGTTTCCCAATATCCCTAAGGGACACGTGGTTAGTTGCTTTGGTTGGTTGTTTACACAAACCATCCGTGACACATTTACTACACACGTGACTGGAGGTTGACTGACGTACAGTATTGGCCTTAATTGTTTTTTTGGTTTTGTTTGTTTTTGTGAAGACGGAAGACGATTGACATTCGTTATGAGGCCCGCAGACAAGGTTCTCAAGCTCTGGCCGCATCTGGCCGCTATTTTGCGAGCGGATAGTTGGTAGATAAGATCAGTGTTCTCGGGTTATCTCCCCTATCAATATTGTTTGCAACTGTCCAATCAAAATCGCTTTTCCGGATCAGGAGTAGACAATCGATGCGAGGCTTATTTCCCTTTCGAAATGGTGATGATTCACTGACTGACATAATTGTTTCATAAAGTCGACCACACACAGAATGTTCATTAGTTCAAACATGCAGAGAACTGAAAAGACGGAATTGTACGTGCGACGTAGTAGAAAAACGCATGCGTCAACTTACCAATCGGCTGAATGTGGAAAGGCGTGTTTGTTAAGTGTGAGTCTATGTGAAGTGATGTACAAGTAGGCTTCTCTCACACAGCGACGATCAAAAACGGTACACATATGTCAGTTAGAGTAAATACCAAAGTTTACGGGCAGTTGTCTGCTTTAGTATTAAAGCATTAGTATCTTACAGTTAACGTCTGGCCGCTGCTGAAATTTTAGGACACTCATTAAGTGTCAAAGTGCATGTGGGAACAATCGAAGTTTACCTTGCTATTTTCAGCGACACTTAAGACAGCCACAAAAGCCCATGTCTTCGATTTTCGCCGTGCGCATGACGCAGGCCTACAGTGAACTCGCTTCAAACTCCTCCGTCTCGCACTTCCTAAAGCTGAGGAAGTTCTTGTCTTCCGAACTGTGTACATGGCTCAAACCTAAGGTTCCCCTTGCATTCTTTTTGGGTCTGACATCGCGCGCGATTTTTCCTTCCATTAACCTGCAATGTCCTTCGCCATGTGGTCGGTCACGTTGATGGCATGCTGAAGCAAAGCAGAACCTGAAAAGTCAACATGCTGTCTGTTATCTGATGCAGTCTCTTACCTCAGCCCAGACTTTGTCAGCCAGTCTGTTTTTTTTTTTTTTTTTTTTTTTTGTATGTTTGTTTGTTTTTTTTTTTCTTTCAGTCCGAGTCGAGTATCAACAGGAAGGCTGTTTTTGTTTCTCACAGCGTTCTGCAGCGTTTTCTACAGCTTCTCAGTGCTGTCATCGCTTGTGCAGCCTGTCAGTAAGCTGGTCCCAATTTTTGGACGATGCTGTAGTCTGTTTCGTGTCTTCCTTCACTCCAAATACTATGCATGCATACTGCCTGAAATCGTTAAACTATCTCTAAATTACACCCCACGTGCTTTGATCCGCCAGTGCTGAGAGCCAATGGCTCAAGGTAGAAATTAGAAGGTAGGTGTACGGTAAGGAGGGGGGGGGGGGGGGGGGGGGTGTGTGTGGGGGGGGGGGGGGGGGGGGGGGGGGACGGAGGGGGACGGAGGCGGAAATACAAATGTTGATTTCCTCACGCTGTATACCATGTAATATCGGTTTATTAATCCTATCACATGTTCGGTATGTACGTTACTGAGTGGTACAAAAATAAACACATTCTGTCAACCTTACCCACGGACCCCGTTTCGTACAATGGTGAAGTGTAACTTGTTGAATTTGTTTTTTCTACTTGCTACAGTAGTAATTCGCACATACATATTTCCAACTTATATATCAAGGTTCTCAGTCATTTCGTGTTTGCTTTGATATTCTAGTGGCAGTGGTTAGGAACACACATTACTATATGCTGCTTTTCACACATGAAGTGGCCGTCGCCATCATATTTCATGTTCTGAACTGACAGAAGGCAAGCTTACCAATGACCGACAAGTTAGAAAGTCTCATACGACAGCATCATTGAAATCAAAAGGATACAGGTGGGAAAGCTGTGCGTGATAACAAAAGATATAAGACTTTACTCAACTTCTTCCAGACATTGATCTTCAGAATGGAGAGACAGGAACTCTTCAACCCCTTGTCCTTACAATTTACCTATCATCTGCCTGAAGATCAGGCGAATTACTTTGGTTACCCTGCACAGGATTGTGCGAATCCAGCACCAGCCGGTGAGTTTTTTGTTTGTCTCTATTTTGTGTGTGCATTACTTTTTTTTTTTTTTTTTTTTTTTTTTTTTTTTTTTTTTTTGGGGGGGGTAACTATTATGATAGTCCAGCTATCATAGGCCCAATTTTTTCAAGGCTTTTAAGAAACGGGATCCAGAAGTGTTGTATAGCAGAAAAGAAAATCAACAACCATTTACAAAGTAATATTGAACTTAAATAGCATGATAACTGTTATACTGCTGGTATCATCAAGGTGAGGGCGAGTTGAGGGCTGCTGGCATGCACTGTAACGTTTATCCACGGTTAACGAAAAGGAAAAAAAAAAAAAGCTTCAAGTGCAACAACCTCTCAGTTTCTGACGCTCTGTGGCTGTGCTCTCTCTCTCTTCCTTCTTTTCGTATTGGGGGGGGGGGGGGGGGGAGCGAAGATTATATACTTCACTGATCGGGAGCCCTGTAGACGAATCAGAATCCCTGCCCCCCTCCCGCACCACCACTCGCAGTTTCCCCTTCCAGTTAACGTCAATTCTCTTATATTTGAAGCTAATATTTATGATGTAAGGTTGTGTGTGTGTGTGTGTACCCGAACATAGGATAGAATGGTCAGTTTTGACTGATCAGGTTTTGAACTTTCACTCACACGAAAAATGTTTAGAACTTAGATACCAAAGTTCTCTCCGTCTATCTTGTTCGTTTTGATATTCTAATGCCCCTGGTACTGTAGTGTCTATTTGTATTGTGAAGTGGCTGCTGCATTCTACGTTCTAAAACGCACTTCACCAATTAGTCTCGTACATTAGCGTCTTGAAATAAAAAAAAAAAAAAAAAACAAAAGTCAAAACGTTGTGCGTGTTAACGAACGAAGGAAAACCTAAACATTATCGAACTGAATCTTGACGGTATCCAGCAGAATAGTTACAGAACTGTTCAAACCCTTTGTCAGTACAATTTCCTATTATAACGACAAAGGATCAGCCGAATTGTCTGGGTTACCCAATGCAGAATTGTTTGAATCCCGCGCCAGACGATTAGGTTTTCGTTTTTTTTTTTCTCTGTTCCAATTGTTGAACAATTATGTAGGTGTGTAAAACAAGTGGAGATTAACGAGTTTTCCATTATTAGAGAATGATTTGATGAAAATACGCAATTATACCAAAAAAAAAAAAAAAAACTTTGAAGTACATGAGAAAATATGTATATTTTAAATATGAAAACTGTCCGATTGCTTAATGAGAAAATTATTGTAATCTCACTCGAAGATAGATCTTATACATATATTTTGTCAGTTTTTAGGTTTTGCGTTTACTGGATTGGGATTGTCAGATGCACGCAATTGATCATGATTGTATTTTTGGCGTCAAATAGAGACACTCCACAGTCCATAATTCTGTGGTGTTCTCACCACCAAGGGTTCAAAAAAGAATCCAACAGCACCCCCAAAGCAGCCAGCGAAAGGTAGTAAATAAAAGAAAACAAAAGTGTGGAGAGCAAAAATATTTGCTGAAAACTAAGAATATTACGCAAACAGTATAAAATGTAGTAGACAATCTTTGAGCGTATGCTTGAGGATCCATTTAAGGATGCAAGGGAGATCAAAAGATATGGAACAGTCTGAGTGGTCAGCTCTGCTGTTCAATAACCCAAGCACTGTCAGCGACTAAGAATTGTGCAGAACAACCTTTACTTGGATCTCTTAATAGATGCAATCGCCCCACTGATTGACCAAACAATATAATGCTGAGCAATTAAGTAGTAGGTGAAAACAGGTGCAGGTTAACAATTCTTCCATCATTATAGCAATGACTTGGCAAAGATTTGAAAAAAAAAAAATTGAAGATGAAGAAAATAAGAAAAAAATATATATTACAAGTATGAAAACCCTTCAGTTGCTGCCTAAGAGAACCATCGTAATCCCTCTTGAAGGCAGATCTATAAACATGTATTAACTGCTCCTAGGCCTTTCGTCCGCTGGATCGGACTCGTCTAATTCTATTTTTTGTGTGTGCACTTCTTTGTTTATAGTGTTGTAATGACAGGCCAGCCGATCACAGAGGAGCTTTTCAAGGCTGTTAAGAAACAGGAAACAAATATCCTGTCAAACAGAACAAAAATTAATAACTTTTGACCAACTATTTAAAAAAAAAAAAGCATGATAAGCAATAGTCTGGTCGCATTTAAGGCTGTGTTGAGGGGCTGCTGGCATTCGGCACAAATTTTCATCCCCAGTTAGCGAAAAAAAGGAACAAGAGAGATTTGAGTGCAACAACCTTTCTGTGTGTCTGCCTGCCTTCCTGGCTATGTGTCTGTCTGTCGGTCTCCTTTCGTCTAGGGGGACGGAAAGGCGGGGATTACTGCACTGATCGGAGCACGGAAGATGAATGAGAATCCTTGCCATCCTCTGCTCCCTACCCCTCTCCTCTCCTTCCCTACCCTCCCGCACCAACAGTCCCCTCCCCCAGTTCACCTTCTTTCCCCTCGATTAAGGTCACTCTAATGTTATTTGAAGTCGATATTTATGACATGAGGTTACATGTGTACACCGGAATATAGAACGAGTGTCAGTTTTGACCGATCAGGGTTTGAACGTTCAACTTGACACACTCAGGTATGCTAACCACTGCACCATGTTGTTGTGTGTTGATAGCATTGGCCCTTTACCCGACAGTGGATCAGTCGGATTTATCTGCAGGGTTGTTTGTTAAATGCAGAGTCAGCAAGTGAGTTTTTTTTTTTTTTTGTGTGTGTGTGTGTGTGTGTGTGTGTGTGTGTGCGCGCGCGCGCATGCGCGCGCGCGCGCGCATGCGTGCGGACTACCTAACTTTAATTATTAGTATCACAGGCCAGCCGACCACGTCAAATAGAGACACACCACAGTCCGTAATTCTGTGGTGTTCTCACCACCAAGGGTTCAAAAAAGAATCCAACAGCACCCCCAAAGCAGCCAAAAACATTAAGCAAACAGTATAAAATGTAGGGGACGATCTTAGAGCGTACGCTTGAGAATCCATTTAAGGATGCGAGAGAGATCAAAAGATATGGAACAGTCTGAATGGTCAGCTCTGCTGTTCAATAACCCAAGCATTGTCAGCGACTAAGAATTGTGCAGAACAACCTTTACTTGGATCTCCCAAGAGATGCAGTTACCCACTGATTGACCAAACAGTATAATGCTGAACAATTAAGTAGTGGGGGGAAACAAATGCCATCACCCAGTGCTGAAGAAAACTTGAAGTGACTTGTTCAAGTTTACAAACGTGGGTGAAAAATGAAAAAAAAAAAAATTATTTAAATGCAGCAATCTCTCTCTCTCTCTCTCTTGATCTGTTTCCCCCATCCCACACCTTTCCCTACCCTATCCACCCCTACCATATTCGTTTTCTTTTCAGTGAAGGATAATGCAGTCACAGAGATTCATGTTTTCGATTTTGCCCATACTGTGACATTTGTTATCGAAATTAATCCATTCTCACTCCATGATGCCGAGGACGTTCTTGCCCATGAGGTTTGTGGACATGGCAACAACATCCAAGATTCTCTGGCATCGATTTGGGGTATGACGTCTTCCACAGTCTTTCTTCCAGCGACGTGTAATGTCTTTGGCCCTACGACTGGTCAGCGTTGATAACGCGCAGAAGCAAGGCAGAATATGACTGAAAGTCAACACCGATGTAATTTGTCAACCTCAGCCGTGAGTTATTCGGCCAGTATCTTTTTTTCTTTTACTCTGAATAGCGGATCAACAGGAACGGTTGTTTTTGTTTCCCGCCATGTCCTCAAAGCTGTTCACTTCTGTCACCAGTCAGGCAGCCTTCAAGTAGGTGTCGCCCCAAGTTTTTTATGATGTTATCGCTTGTTCCATTTCTTCTTCACTACAAACCATTGCAGTGCCCGAAACAGTAACCCCAGCCCCCCTCCTACCTCCCTCCACCCCTCCGTTTTTTTTTTTTTTTTAATTTTTTTTTTCTTTTACCCTACGTGTACTTCGACCCACTATTATTAACAGTCAATGGCTTCAAGTGAAAAACAAATGTTGGAATGCTCAGGTTGCACAACATACAATGTAATTTTCAAAGCCTACTAGCAGTTCCTGAGTGGTCCAATACACACACCTGCTACCTACCCACCTTACCCACGGAAACATGTCAGTGCAACAGGGACTGTGTGTCCACCATCTGTTCCTCTACTTGCTGCTGTAGTAATTAATACGAAACTCATTTTCAAATTCGAATCCGAAGGCTGTCTGCCTCGTCTTGTTTGCTTCGACATTCTAACAGCCATGGCGATGAATGCACGTTACTACTGACTGCTTTTCACATGAAGTGGCTGCCGTCACTGTATTTTATGCTATAAACTGACAGAAGGCAAGCTTCCCGATTGCCAGCTGGTCAGAAAGTCTTTTCCGTACTTCACTGATGTTACAAAGTATGATTTAGACATTGTGTCAAGGAGCGAAACTTCTCACAAAGGGGTTTTAAAGCGTTTTAGAGGAAAAGAACGCCGCCTGTGGTGGAGAAATACGTAACGGGCCGATTAGTAGCGCCCCTCACCTAGCGCATACGGTCGAACTGTGTCAAGGAGGCTGAAGTGGTCAGGTACTTGATTGTCACGTGATAGATGGCATCTAAGGTAGTGAGGACCCTCCCGAGTTCGAACCTCCCGATAGCCAAAGGAAGGAAAATTTAAACACTAGGACCTCGTAACATCGAGTGGGCGCTGAATACTCAGTCAGGTAAAGTTGCTTTGTAACAGATTTTGAAGAACAGGAGTCTGGGCTTGTTCAGATGGTATTGCTGTGGGGTACTGTGTTGATGCTTTGTCAGGCTAGTGGAATGCGTGTGGACGTTGTTGTCGTAGCTTTCTCTAGGATAATTACTGTGTTAAAAGTGGCTCCCGGAGTCAGCGGGAATTTTCAATGTCCATTTGATGCGAAGTGGCTGTTTCCTAAGCAGTTTGGTAGGGATGTGTGTAAATGCTGATGTGTGGAAGAATGTAGCGAAAGGGGAATTCAGTGTACTTGTGAACAAGGTGGTGGAGAAGCAACATGGACAAAGGCATGGCCCAAAGTGGATTCGTGGATTCTGAGTTGAATTGTTCGGGCCCCAGAATGCGAGATGACTAAATCCCGAACCGGTAGGTGAATATTGTCCTTTTTTTCTACTATTGTGTGTGTACTTCTTTGCTTTAAATTCTATTACGAGAGCCTAGCTGACCAGAGAGTACCTTTAATATACCATATGGAAAAAAGTTGACAGAAATTCTGTATGATGGGGGAAAAGTATGGAAAATAATTAACTTGTTTCCAAGTGTTAAGAAGAAAATCTTAACCTGATGTATGAAATCTGTAGTCTGATAGAGCCAGATGGTGTAGAGCACGCCAGGTATTCCCCTGCATTTTTGTCGCATGTTCACAAAAAAGGTGAAAAAGTAACAATGAAAAATATTTAAATGCAACAAGTGTGATACGGTTTACTGTTCGGACCTCCCTTGGCATCAGATGGGGATATACCACAGTGGTGTTGTCACCATCAAGGGTTCCAAAACAGAATCCAGTGGCACCTTAAACCACCTGGTGAAGGATAGAAAAGTAAACCGTAAGAAAGCGCGCTGTAAGGAAATAAGTTGCTGAAGAAATAAAAGAAAGGTATGTAAAGTGTAATGAATATGGGCGTGAATCGTTGAGCATGTGCCTTGCCTGAGGATCCATGTAAAGATACAAGAAAGGTACACATACACGCTCGTGAACGCGAACAAACACACACACACACACACACACACACGCACGCACGCACGCACGCACGCACGCACGCACGCACGCACGCACGCACACACACACACACACACACACACACACACACACACACACAGAGAGAGAGAGAGAGAGAGGAGAGAGAGAGAGAGAGAGAGAGTAAACGTCGAAATCCGCCCCACTTAGAATACGTAAAGAAGATTTGCATTCAAGAAGATGCGGAATGAGAAGTTTTTTTTTTTTTTCCATGGAG
>JADBJO010000519.1:170000-182500 GCA_016801955.1 Conus betulinus | reverse complement strand
TGTGCCGTGTGTGTCTTATGCCGTGTGTGTGTGTTGTGGTGTGGTGTGGAGTCACGCTTGATCTGTGTTTCTTTGGGGATGGTCTTGGAGACACGCTTGATCTTGTCTCACTTTCATACTACTGCAGCTTTCTTTTTGCTGGTGCCAGGAAACTCACAAATGCGTAGGAAAGGGAGATCCAGCGTTGGAGCATTTTCAGCCCGTCTCCTCTGGCAAGAAAAGTCCCAGTTCTGTCCTGTGTCAAAACCCTTTGCCCTTTTGTGTCATATCTTCCCCTCCCTTCTGGTTCAAAGGAGGTTCAAAATTCTGGCCCGTGTCAGCTCTCCTGTCTTGTATTTGACGATGCGTGTCCGAAGACTCCTCTTTTAAGCGTTTCACACCTTGTTCTCTTTTATGCGTCTGGTGTGTGTGTGTGTGTGTGTGTGTGTGTGTGTGTGTGTGTGTGTGTGTGAATGAAACGAACAAAATGAGCAGAATTTTACATTTGAAATATGAGTTGAGCGCACGCTAGCACACGCACCTACAAAAAGATAGATCCTGATTTTCATCCAGCTTATCAGTTCACTTCCGGTGAGCACAGAAAACATGGCAAAGCATAGATTTGTTGCATTCGTGTTCCTGGACATTGTTTGATATGTGCAAGGGGCAAATGAGTAAAATCAAGTGAGTCATTCGGTCAAGGTCGTCAAGGAGTAGGTTTTTTTTCTTTCTAATTTTCCCTTTGTTGTTGTTGTTGTTGTGTTGTTATTGTTGTTCCTGTCCTACTAGTACAAGGTCCCAGATAGTGCCACAACACTCCATCCCTCTATTCTGATAAGAAGCGACCGCTGCGTATCTTTGCACAGGACTTCAAATTCTGCAGGGGTTTTTTTTTTGTGCCCTGTGACAAGAAGTCAAGTTCGTTCCATTTTGTACCCCTCCATCCCTGCTGACAAGGAGAGTCCAAAGTCCGTTCTGTGTCATGTGCTTACGCCTAGCGAAGAGAGTCCAAATTCTGTCCCAGATTCCGTTCTGTGTCATACCCTTCCAACCACTGGGCGGAGGACAGAGTCCAAATTCTGTTTCTGTCATATCCGATCCTACTATGGGGCGAACGAGTTGAAATAAAGGTTCCGATGTCTGATTTTCGCCTGCCTCTATCCTCCCCTATCCCCTGTGCTGTAATTCCATGTACTCTTCTGTTTTTTGTTGGGTTTTTTTCACACTGAATCCAGCAGAAGATATGAAACAGCAAGATAGTAGGGAAAAACTATGCCAAAATTTCAGTGTACCCCTCAGTTACAGCAGCAGTCCTTTGTTACACAGGAACCGGTGACAGAAAGAAGGGTTCAGTCAGAAAAAAAAGTAAGTTTTTTTTTAAAGGTTTTTAAAAAAAAAAGTGAAGAATCACTTCAGTGCAACAAATTAGCAGTGCAACAGACTTCAATGTAACTACCTTCGACTCGCATGTAGGTGAAGGTCTGCTCATATTTTTAAGCATGCGTATATTCAACAGAAAACGACGATCTTTTCTCTAGTTCTAAATGAAAGTCAGTCTTATGCTTTGAAGTTCGTAGTTTGTAGTAGTCCAGCTTCTCCCTGTGCCAGTATTATGTACATTCCGTGAAACTAATTATTCCGGATTATTTTCAGATAATAAACGAAGAATGGAGGACGACGACGACGGCGACAACGACAACGACAACAACAACGACGACAGCAACGACAGCAACCACAGCACCACCACCAATACCACCACCACCAACAACAACAGCAACAGCAACAACTACACCAGTGCAAGAAACAAATAAACAAACAGGAAATGCTGAAGCTAGGAAACAAACCAGCGAAACAGAAATATACAAGCAGGCCGCAAACAAACAAACAAAGAAGCAAACAATATCTATGCCGGCGATGTCTCTAATTTCTCCTGGCAGCCATTACAGCAGTATGGCCGTGGCATAGGAAGTGCAGTGCTGCCCTCTGTAGGCCTGATGGATGGGACGCCGGGAGATACAATTTCTCCCTCTGTTTTCCGCTTCGTTCTGCCGGAGAGTCATTTCCCCTAACGCGTTTATTACCTTTTTCTGACAATAAGGGCTGTATATGTTTTCATTCTCGGTGACTCAAAAGAAAAGAAAAAAAATGAAAAATGAAAATAATGGGAGTGAAAAAAAAGGAGGAAAGAAGGAGTAGGGAGAGGAGAGAGGAGAAAAAGAACACAAATAGAAGGAAAGATGCAGAAAGAGAAAAGAACGAAAGAAAGAAAGAAAGACAAGACGAGAAGAGGAGAGAGAGAGAGAGAGAGAGAGAGAGCGAGAATGGACGAAAGAAAGAAAGAATGGACGAAAGAAAGAAAGGAGAAAAGAAAGAACGAAATGTTTTGTGTTCGTTATGTCACCTAAGATGTTGACAACACTAGACATTCTGGAAAAGCTGATGAAATATTCACACACACGCACACACACACACACACACACACACACCACACACACACACACACACACACACACACACACATTTTATATTCTCTTTCCGTTGTCATGTTTTCTTTTCTGTTCTAAGTTCTCTCTCTCTCTCTCTCTCTCTCTCTCTGGTTAAGTGCATAGTGCAGTGGTAATCATATGTTACCAGACCCCAGTAAGACTAGTCATGTTTATAACAACCCGTCAAACTCGGCAAAATGTACAACAATTCCCTTTTTCCCCATCAACCCATCAACAGCGTAAGAATTGAAAAAAAGTTGACATTCATCGACTTCTACGCAATTATACCTGACAACAATCTTTTATGCTAAACGGTATCCAGATAAGTAGGTCCACTCATGCAGAATTGCGCTTTTTTTTTTTTTTTTTTTTTAACTTCATTCCAGAAAATTATTTCTGAATGCATACATGATGTCTTCGTTCAATTACTGTTCGACTCTATTTGACTCAGCAAGCCCAAATTCAATGAAACCTTTAACTAGCGTGTAAAACTGACATCCTTTGAGGAGTACTTCTGGTATCGTCGAGTCCTACAGAGGCGGATTATATTCGACCTGGAGTTCTTCTATTGAGGGATGTTTGCCATCAGTAAAAGAATGTCCACGCCTAGAGTGTATCAGGATGAGCCCCGAAAATTTTTCAATCCAAATTTAGCATGAATTCTGGAACTTCTTTGAAACGGCAGGTTCTCACACCTAGACCTATTTATAGCAAGCTTTTGTAATTCTGGTCTTCTCCTCTGGAACTCATTTCCGCCAGAGCTGAAATGCCATCGAAGCTCAGGATCTTACAGACGAAAATTGTTTACCTATTTTGCACACTGCTCATTAGTTATGGAGATAAGCAGTATAGTTCAGATTGCTGATACCTGCACTGGGGTATGTTATCACTATACTTTCATCACCGTACGTATTCTAATTACTTTCCCAAAGTGATTGTTGCTGTTTACAAGTAAGACTTTTTTCGGACTGATCTCCTACTATTGCCAATTGGACACACTATGTCAGTGCATGCAGTTGTCCATGTGTGTAAGATTACGAGGTACTCATGGGAGTGGATGATGTAGTTACCTTTTTTCTGTTCCCTGATCTCTTCTCATGTTTCATGTTTGGCACTCTATTTTGTTTTCTCTCTTCTTTCTCATCCCTCCTCCCCTAATATGAACGCATGTTTAAATGCCTCTGTCTGTCTGTTTCTGTCTGTTCGTCTGTTTGTCTGTATGTCTGCGTGTCTGTGCGTCAGTCAGACACTCTCTCTCTCCTCTCTCGTCTCTCTCTCTCTCTCTCTCTCTCTCTCTCTCATTGAGAGTGTCTATTACATCGCTGTCTCTTGTTCACCTCTTTCCCCATCCACTTCTCATCCTGCCTCCCTCCACGCACAAAGACGCGCGGGTGCGTAAACAACACAAAAACAAACAAACAAAAAAAAAGGTTTAGAAAGAGAGGGGATTTGTTACTGCCAAGGACATAGGCAAACAAAGCACAGGTCAAGACACAATGCATTTCGACCTCTTGGGTCTTTTTCAGGCAAAAACAAAGAACATTTAGGACAGTACGAATGAAGAACGTAAAGCCACTTCCCATATATTCGGCACCCCGAACAAAAATGGCCGCCGGACGGAAACGACAGAGGGTATCAGGGAGAGGAAATAGTGAGGGCAGGAGGGGGGGGGGGGGGGGGGGGGGGGGGGGGGGGGGGGGGGGAGGCGGAGTGAATCAATGAGGTTTGTAGCTTGAGTAGTTGTTTAGCAGAGTGGTATGATATATTTGTGACGGTGGGGTTGTGGTGGATTGATAATAGTGCTTAGTGGGGCAAAAAAAAAAGAAAAAAAAAGAAAAAAAAAGAGAAAGCAATGAATGAAAGTAATAATAATGATAATAATACAATAAATAAAATAAATGAAATCAAAGGTGAAAAGGGGGATTCATTGTAGAATGTGAAAATAATGTGTTGGCATTGATTTGTTCATGTTGGTTGAGAAGAGATAGGAACGGTCAATGAGGAAAGGGGTATCATGTGGTACACGGAGAAAAAAAAAAAAGCAAACATTTAAACGGCATTCTGGGTGAGTTATGACCATAAATGAGACTAACTGTTTGAAGTTTTCTCACATGTCATGTACACACACACATACCCTCTCTCTCTCTCTCTCTCTCCACACACACACACACACCACACACACACACACACACACACACACACACACACACACAAAACATGACCTTGATGGGTGATGCTCATTTGATAACAAAAAGTGTTACAGGATGATAATCGTTGTTACTGGAATACTATGGGATGCTGATCATTGTCATTGATGAAGTGATGTAATGGCATTGATATAATGATGTCGGTTGAGGGAGGGTGGGGGGATCAATCGATCACTGATGGATGATGATCATTTGAAACCAAGTTTTGCTCCACTGACACTATATCAATCCACTATAACCAATACCACAAAAATACCACTACTGTCAAAAGCCTATATCATCATACCACCTCTACACCCCAACCCCAGCTACCTGATCCTTGTCATTGATGAAGTCCTGTAATGGCACCAAGCTACAAACCTCATTGTTTCACTCCCCCTCCTCACCCCACCCCCCCCCCCCCCCCTCCCTCACCTCACTATTTCCTCTACCATGATCCCCTCTATCGTTTCCGTCCGGCGGCCATTTTGGTCGGGTGCCGAATATATGGGGAAGTCCAGGTGGCTTTACGTTTTTCGTTCTTACTGTCCTAAATGTTATGTTTTTGGTTGAACAAGACCCAAGAGGTTGAAATGCATTGTTGTCTTGTCCTGCGCTTTGTTTGTCTGTCCTTGGCGGTAACTAACCCCCTCTCTTTCTATATTTTGCGTCATTTTCTGCCCTTAGTCACTCCGTTTTGAAAACAAACAAACAATGCAAACAAATTAACGCACAAAACAAGACACTACTGCCTGGCACGTCTGTGGCGAGTGAATGAAGAAAGACGGCTGTACGCGTGGGCGGTGCCGGAGGGGATGGGGTGGGGCCCCCCCCAAGACAGAAAGACGGTCAGAGACAAAAAAAACTTCGTTGTCATCAGTACAGTCCTCCCCCCCCCCCCCCCCCCCCCCCCCCCCGCCATCTCCGTCCTGTTCCTTCACTCCTTCCACCCACCCGTTTTGCGCCTCCCTTTCCCATCCCACCGACTGCAGACCACAATCCACATCACCGGCCCAGCCGTCCGTGCGATATTAATTCATCAGTTAAATGAATGAGTTTAACGACTCGACAGCGCATTTAATTCCCTCCTTCTTCCCCCCCCCCCCCCTCCTCACCTTCGCCCTTCCCTCTAGCCTTCCTCCCCCACCCCCCCCCCCTCCCCGACACTCCCCTCACCCCGCCCTCCATTCCCTTTTCACCATCTCTACCTCAGCGGCAGTGTGGCAGGCTGGCAAACTAACAAGCCAATGATGTGGTCAGGGAGGGGAAGGAACCGGTGGTCAGTGGGTGGTGCAGAGGTGGTCCGTCACATCCGGGGTAGCGTGCGTCATCCACCCTCACCCCCCACCCTCCTACTCGTCCATCTGTTGATGGAACGTTGGATCGGGAAAGGAGAGGTGGGGAAGGGGGGAGGGGATGGGAAGGAGGGAAAGAGATAGGGGGTGGATGAGGCTGGTTTTAGTTTTGGCATTTTTTTTTCTGCCTCCCCCCCCCCCCCCTTCCCAATTCTCTCTCTCTCTCTCTCTCTCTCTCTCTCTCTCTCTCTCTCTATCTCTCTCTCTCTCTTTCTCTTTTCTTTCTTTTTCCCCAAATGTACATTTATCCCTAAATTGTGACCTAACCCTTGTTACTAGGTAATATTTATGTTAATCATGTTTCGTCGTTAAAAGCTTGTTCATTGTTTCCTTTTCGTGTATCATGTACATGTTTATTTTGATATCGCTTGTTACTGTTCTTGTTCTTGAGGGCATGGTGTAAAAAAGCTGTAAGCTCATCCATTTTACCTTCGATAAAAATATTCGTATTCGTATTCGTATTCTCTCTCTCTCTCTCTCTCTCTCTCTCTCTCTCTCTGTCTGTCTGTCTGTCTCTGTCTGTCTGTCTGTCTGTCTCTGTCTCTGTCTCTCACTGTATCTCTGTCTTTCTGTCTCTGTCTCTCTCTCCACCCTTTTTCTTTGTCTGTCTGTTTGTCTGTCTGTCTGTCACTGTCTCTGTGTCTGTCTGTCTGTCTGTCTGTCTGTCACTGTCTCTCTGTGTGTCTGTCTGTCTGTCTGTCTGTCTGTCTGTGTCTGTCTCTCTCTCTCCACCCTTTTTCTCTGTCTGTCTCTCTCTCATCCTCTTTGTTGTTTGTCTGTCGTCTGTCTCTCTCTCTCCTCTCTCTCTCTCTCTCTCCTCTCTCTCTCTCTCTCTCTCTGCACTACTTTCTTTCCACACACACACAGAGCAAAACCTTTCTCTGTACCTCGCCTTCCCGCTTTCTCACCCCACTCCCCTCCCTTATCTTCAGGACTCACCCACCCTCTTGTACGGCGGCAGACATTGTTTTTGAACTGTCTGGAGGAGGTTTCCGGAGCAGAGGACACTGGGTGCCCAGCGGAGCGGCCTATTTTGAGGACTATTTTTAAGGAGGCTGATAATTAATGCGGTTCCAGCCTTTTGATCCGCTCCTGAAGAGCATGGCTTGGTTCCAGCCTTTAGTCCCCTCCTGAAGAGGCATGGCTTGATGTAGTGATTAGGCCCCACCTCACCCCACACCGCTCACCAGTCATTTCTCTGTCTGTTCCTGTCTGTCTGTCTCTTCTCGTCTCGCTCTTCTCTCCCTTCTCTCTCCTCCCTCTCTCCTCTCTCTCTCTCTCTCGTCTCCTCGGGCTCTCTCTCTCTCTCTCTCTCTCCTCTCTTGTCTCGGTACTCTAATTAAAAAAAAAAAGCAAAAAATAACAGGTCGACATGATAAAAACTCTAGAGATGGTATCTACTGACTCGCCGTGCGTGAACACATGCGTGTCCACACAAACACACACACACACACACACACACACACACACACACACACACGCACGCACATGACATGCACACACACTCACACACCTACACACTCATATGCATACAGACAACGCCCCGTTTTGCGCTGTATGAACGCACGCGCGAGAGCGCGCGCGCACAAACACACACGTACACACACGCACGCACGCACGCACGCACGAACGAACACACACACACACACACACACACACGGAATTCCTATATTCCTGTTATTGAAGCACTCCACAAGAGAACGTGTACATGTCTCTGGTTGCTTGCTGTAAGGAACTTGTCCCCGTTTGCTGTGTGGATTCTCCTCTTTTGTCTCTGTCTGTCCTCTCAATCTCCCCCCCCCCCCCCCCCCTCTCTCTGTCCCCCCCCCCCCCCCCCCCCCCCACTGTCTGTCTGTCTGTTCTGTCTCTCTCTCTCTCTCTCTTTCTCACACACACACACACACACACACACACACACACACACACACACACACACAAGATACACAAACGAGCGCGCACGAGTATGATAGTATGGCGCGCGCGTGCACACACACACTGCACACAGAAACACCCACACAACGCGCACGCTCACACGCATGCACACACACACACACCACACACCCACACACACACACACACACACACACACACACACACACATCCCCACGACAGCACGCACGCACGCATAAACATGCACGCAGCGCACGCTATTATATGCACGTAAGCACGAGCACACACACACGCGCGCGCGCGCGACCGCACGCACGCACGCACGAACACATGCACGCAACGCATGCTATCATACATGCACGTAAGCGTTGAGCACACACACACACACACACACAACACACACACCCTGACATCCACTGATAAAATGTTTGGAATTGGAAAACAAAACATTGACGCCCAATGAGATTGATGACGACGTGCCGCCTTTTTGTTTGCTGACACAACTTCTGATAACCGTGATAAAAGAACACGGCCTGTCACCCCCCCCCGCCTTACTCCAACACCTCCATCACAGCCAAGACTGGAGAGAACGTGGGAAAGGGCTAGGAGGTGGGGCCAGGGAGAAGAGAAGGGGGGGGGGGGGGGGGGGGGGGGGGGGGTTGGGGGGGGGGGGGGCGTGCGTTGCGTCTCTCTCCTCTCTCTCTCTCGTCTGTATCCTCTCTTTAACTGATCAGTCGATTTCGAGAGAGAGAGAGAGAGAGAGAGAGAAATTAAACCTCGCGGTTCTTCAAACTGCCAAACCTGATCCAAAAAAAGTATATGTGGATAAAAGTATTTCCCAGATTGACTTTATTATCTTTTTTTTTTTTTTTTTTCTTTCTTTTTTTTTTCTTTTTTTTTTTTTCTTTCAACGAAAACATTATATATTCGACGGTCAAACCAACTATACGTTTACAAAGTAGCTTGATTTGTTTTCTATTGCCTGATTTGGATTTGACTATTCATCATCAAAGACATGGTGTTTCTAACATAGACAGTTGACTAAGAAGGAAGCGGGAGGGGAGCTGTGGCCCAGTGTTGTGCGCGCATGTGCACACTCACACACACACACGCGCGCGCGCGCGCGCTTATCATCATCATCATCATCATTATCATCATATCATTACCGCAAAAAGCCGCATTCACGTCAGCCGAGTACCTCCCAGTGGGCTCCCTGAGCCGACCTACTAATTAAAGGCGCCGCCGACCCTCCTGCGCACGTGCACTTGACGCAAGTTGGACCTAATGAGCGTCGCGCCTCACCAATCACTGACAGCGAGGTGGAGAACACGAGCGCGCGCACGCGAGCGTGTTTTAGTCCAGGTGTGCCGACTGATCTTAGAAAGGAAGTTAACCTCTCTCTCTCTCTCTCTCTCTCTCACCAGTTCAAAGATCAGCATCAGTTTTGCTTTGTTTTGTTTCGTTTTTCCTCTAAAATGACAAGTAACACTGTGATTTTTCTTTCAAGTGAACACAACAGAACGGACGTCTCTTAAAAAGGAGAAAATTCATCATTATAATTATCTCTTCAACGGACTGACTTCAGTTTTACTTGCCTTCAAATGATCGATCAGCTGTTTGAATCTCATCAACTGACGAGCTTCAAAAATTTCACAAAATCACTCCGAATATATTCGTAAATAACAGCCTCATATTGTGTCTCTCATATGATCAGTCTGAGAATTTGGGCCCTGAACGGCTTTAGGGTTATCTCTCTTCTGATGATCAGCGTCAGTATGATCAGACTGACTCAGTATCTCTTGGGAGGAAAAAAAAAAAAAAAAAGAAAAGAAAAAAAGAAAACTTGCCAGCGTCAGTATTGATCAAATTGACTCGGTTCTCTTTGAAAAAAAAAAAAAAAGAAAAAAAAAGAAGAAGAAGAAGAAGGAAGAAGAAGAAGGACAGATAAAAAGAAAACTTGTGAGGTATGTTGTGTTGAATGACCGGCTTCAGTATCAACATGGTTTCTGATGATCATCAACAGTGTTAAGCCTTTTATGTTCTGTATCACCTCTCAGATGAACATTTAAGTTCATAAAGCCTACGTCTTCTCTTGAATAGCTTCAATGTCACTTCATACCATCTTCTCTCTGTACTGCGTATCTTCAGATGATTGGTTTCAGTGTTACAATATCTTCAACTGTTCAATATTGGATCTTCCTTCAGATAACCAGTATGAACGACGTTCTGATGTTATATCTCTTTGGTTTACCACGCACAGTAATATGTATCCTAAATGATTAGCTTCAGGGGGGATATCTTTTCAAATTTTCGCTAGCAGGTTTCTGTGGAAACGGGTCAAACTCTGTTTAAAAGCACGAAGGGCTGGATTGCACACACCTGTCTGTTTCCACTGTCTGTTTTTTGCTTCCCTCTTCCTTTCTTTGTCTTCATTCTTTCTTCCATTCTTTGGTCTGCCCTTTTTTCTTTCTTTCTTTTTTTCCTTTAAAAAAAAAAAAAAAAAAATTTTTAGGTTTTTTTCTGCCTCTCTCTGTTTGCATTTATTCTTTAATCCTTTAGGTTGTTTTGTCCTGTTGTTGCTTTCCTTTCTTTTGTTCCCTTCTTTCTGTTTTTGCTCTCTCTCTCTCTTCTTTGTTCTTTCCATTTTTTTTCAAAATTCATATATTTCATACTTTCAATCCCGCTCCTGCTCTGCTATTTTTTTTTTTTTTTTTTTTTTTTACACTTTGATTCTTTCATTTATTTATCCGTCCATTCCTCTTGTTTTTTGTTTGCGGGTTTTTTTTTTTTTTTTTTTTTTTTTTTTTGTCTTTCTTCATAGTTTTCTTTTAATCAGCCTTCTTTATTTTGCCCCTTTCTTTTTCTTGTTCATGTCCTTCATGTCTTACTTCTGTCTGTCTGTTTATAGTGGACTGTTTTCATTCATTTTTTTGAGTCATTGTCACTGTGTGATGTTTCTTCTTTCTTTTCCTTCCTTTGATTCTTACTTGTTTTCTGTCTCTGTCAGTTTTTTTCCACTGTATTTCCTTCATTCTTTTCATTCGTTTAAGAAATATTTATGCCATTGCTTGTTGTCGTCGTTGTACATTCTTTCTTGATATGTTGTTTCTGTGTATGGTCTTTCTGTGCTTTCTGTATTGTTTTTTGTGCCTTTCTCGGTTGTAGCCCCCCCCCCCAACACACACACACTCCTCCTTCTTTTGTCCTGTCCATTCCCCCCCCCCCCCCCCCCCCCCCCCCCCCCCCCCCCCCCCCCCTTCATTTATTTATTCCTTCCCCTCTCCATTCGTTTTAGAATTTCTGCTTTCTTCCTTTTGACCATGAACTCTCCCTCTCTTATCTTTTTCTGCCTTGTTTCTTTTTTCCATTGTTTATTTCTGTTCTTTTTTTTTCTTTAGTTTTTTTGTTTCTTCTTCTTCTTCTTCTTCTTCTTCAATATAAGTAGTTCTGTATTGATTTGGTTGGCGTGCAAAACTCAAAACGGTTCCATTCTTTGATGTTAAGAGAAGGTGGGAAAGAGAGAAGGTGAAGTCTCGTGTTAGATCACACTGCCCCTTTGTTTTCTTTGTTCCCACTCATGAACCTCGGGGGAACTTGTCATTCGCAGGCGAGCGATCGCTCCCGTCAAACAAGAGATGAACGGTCCAACTTTGTCCCTACCAATCAAGGAAAAGGTACCGGTATCTGGCAAATCACGTTGCCTAACACATGTATATTTACAACAACAACAAAAAAAATTGAAAAAAAAAAACAAGTAAAAAAGTAAGTAAGTAAGAAAGAAAGAAACAAAGAAAGAAAAAGAAGAAGAAGAAGAGACGAAGACGAAGAAGAACACCCAGGTTTTACTTTGCTTTCGTTTGAATATGAAAATTATTTTTCAAAAACGTTATTGACCACAAATGAGTGGTTACCCTTGGTTTTAAACCGTGTGTGTTTGATACATAAGTATCCTGCCACTGACCTTAGACGAAAGGCAGTAGGTGGCTATAAACCCAGTGACAGTTTACACTTTTTTGTGAGTAATAAATGTATTTAAAACGGTATCCTCCTGATTAAGAAAAAAATATGTAAAAAAAAAGATTGTAAGTAAGCTAGACTCTGGTTCCGCTTGTGTGTGTGTGTGTGTGTGTGTGTGTGTGAAAGTGCAGTGAACTTGTTGACTTGTTTGATGTGGATCTTGCAAAATCAAACACAACACCGGTTAATAACTAATATAGGCATGGAACCAGACATAACAGTGATAATCTGCAATGTAAGTAAAATACTTATGGTACGATTTGCTGAATGTTATTACTCCAAAAATCATCCGAAGGCGACCCCTTTTAAAGAAAAAAATTGTACTATTTTAGGGGGAAAAAATCAGTGGCGAAACAGCGTGATAATCAATTTTAATTTATTTATATATCTTATATATCTGTCTGTTCATTAAGTTATTCGTTTGTTTCAAAACTCAGTTTACTCAGACAGCATTGAATCCAGCGGAGGAAGAAACCTCGGACACTTTCTCTCTAAATTTTGAAAATATGAATAAGGAAATGCCGAATTTAGAGGAGAACGGAGGAGCACCGTGAGAGGACGAAGAGGATGGAGGGGGGGTGGGAGTG
>JADBJO010000519.1:160000-165000 GCA_016801955.1 Conus betulinus | reverse complement strand
GCTGAATATGCTTTACCAGTATCTGTTGGTTTCAAGAAAAAAAAAAGCAACAACCAAAATAAATAAATAAATAAATAAAAAAACCGTATGCAACTGATTTTATTGAAAATCAGAAAAAAGAATATGGCCCCCGTGCAGACTCATTATATTGTGGTGAGGATCTGTTGCAGACATTTGCGCTCTTCATAGCGCTCTTCTAGATTGACCTGTTTCCACCGTGTAAGCGAACTTTGATGAAAAGAATACAGTGTGCATTTTCATTTGATAATGGGCTAAATTTAATACAATTGGCGAGGGGAGTTTGTTTTTTTCATTTTCATTGTCTTGAATGTTGTCTTCCTTGCCTGAAGAAGACCAAACAGGTCGAAACGCGTCGTGTTCTGTCTTGTAGTTTGTTTGTCGTTTTCGTTCGGCGGAACAGAAATTTTCTTGAAGTTTGTTTTAAACACCGAGTCGTTTTTTTCCTCCCAGTTATTTGGAAGGGAACACAACTGGACGGAAACACGCTGCTTAGCAAATTCAGTTGACAGAGATGAAAAGGGTGAGACGAAAGTGAATCGATCTCGAGTTTAATTCAGGTCCTTCCAGTTGAAAATCGGCGTTATCTTCGACATGAACGAGATGAACATTGTCTTCAAGGATCAGAGGTCACAGAGGAAATTTGTCCAAATTATGTTTAGTCGTTAATTTTTTGTTCCCATGTCCCCAGTTAATTTGTTCCCATGCTCCCCAGTCAACCCCCCCCCCCCCCCCCCCCCCCCCCGTCGCCCCTCTCACCTGCCCCCCCCCCCCCCCCCCCCCCCCTCCCCCCCCCCCCTCTAATAGTAAACCTCTACTCATCGGCACTCGGCATTCTTGCTTTCACAGACCGTACATTCTGTGAACAAGTTGTGTCAAGTGACTCCGTGTAATGGGGACATGACTCTCACCACTCTCGTCTCGCATCTCTCCTTCTCCCGGGAAACTTTCCCACGGTTCCATCTTCATTTCTTTCTTCTTCTTCTTCTCTCTCTCTCTCTCTCTCTCTCTCTCTCTCTCTCTCTCTCTCACCTCCAATGAGCAATCATTGGATAGGACTCTTTTAGCACAGCGATACAATGTACAAAGACGCGCAAAGGAACATGAACATGAATGGAGATGCCACGTCAGCGAATCCGTCCCCCCTCTCTCTCTCTCTCTCTTTGACATAGTTTATAAAACAAGTTTGGTTCTTACAATCAGTAACGAACAATACCTGTTAATGACCTTCCATCAGTGGGACCGACTGTCGTTTTGGGGGCGATTGTCGAGAGTGCTCTCTCCCCTGCCGGGATCTGTCTAGACATGCGCAAGGCGGGATGGTGATAACTTGCCAGTACACACACCTCAGACAGCGCAGTCCCATTGAGTGATTTTGTCCCAAGCTCTTCCGGCTTACAGAACCTCGTCTTTTGAGAGTCGTTTCTCTTCCTCTGTCTCCCTAGTTTTCCCACGGGTCCATCTTCACGCTATTCTTGAGGGGACAGTCTGCTTGTGTCCTGTCAAAATATCTCTCTCTCTCTGTCTCCATGCCTCTGTCTCTGTCACTGTCTCTCTCTCTCCCTCTCTCTCTCTCTCTCTCTCTCTCTCTCTCTCTCTCTCTCTCTCTCTCTCTCTCTGTTCAGTTCTTCCTTTCTCGCCCCCTTCCCCCTCTCTTCCATTCTATTCTCTGTCCCGGCTCTTTGCTCCTCTTTTCCGCCTTACAGAAAAAAAATTATCGCTTTGGGTTTTTTTTCTGATTTTTTTTTTTTTCGGGATGAGGGGTGGGGAGGGCACTGTTCTCGTTTCACCGGAGCAAGTTACCGGAAAGTGTTACTTCATTGTGATTACGAATTCTCTTCCTTTTCGTTTTCTCGTTTCTCTTACTTTTGCTCTCTCTCTCTCTCTCTCTCTCTCTCTCTCTCTCTCTCTCTCTCGCTCTCTCTCTCTCTCTCTCTCTCCTCTCTGCTCTGTTTGTTAATGTTATTGTTATTGTTGTTAAAGTGCCGAAGAAAACAAAAATACGAACGCATTATTCACGAAAACGATGGAAGAAAACCTTTCGAATTGTTATATCGCATGGGCACACTTCGCACATACCTGGAAAAAAAAAATTCATAAATATGTTGTTCTTGTTGTTGTTGTCAGTTTGTTCGTTGTTGGGTTGATTTTATCCCCAGTAATATGAAGTTTTATGGTGCACACACTTCCAAAATGGATCTTTTTTCTGATTACTGTCGCTGTTGATAGGTTTTTTGTATAGAGTGTTGGGATGTTTTCGATCAAAAACGTACCCTATGGCGAATTGCACAAATACTGTGTTCCCATATGTTTCACCTGACATAATTTGTTGTATTTTTCTTTACAGGAAATCAACTTCTCTTTTTTCGTTTGATCTGACTTCCACGTGGTTTATGGTCAAGTGTTATTTTCCCGCCGAAAGCGAACTTTTAATGAATCATTTACGTTGATTTAAGCTTTCAGCTTTGACTTTTCTCTTTGTAGATCTACGGAGTAGTATTCTTCACTGACTTGAAGCCCTTGCTTGGTCTCGGTGGTCGGCGGGGGTGTGAACATCATTACTTACCTCAACGATTCTGACAGGAAATATATGTGGGACAGGGGAAAAGGTCGGAAGATCAGGAAAAGTCCCAAGAGGAAAAAGGTCGGGAGACAGAGAAATCAGGAAAAGGAAAATGTCCGAAGATCGAAAAGGCCGGAGGAAGGGAAAGGTTAGAAGATGGGCAGAATGCAAAGAAGAAGGGAAAGGTTAGAAGGTGGACAGAATCCAAAGAAGAGAAAGGTTAGAAGGTGGACAGAATCCAAAGAAGGGAAAGGTTAGAAGGTGGACAGAATCCAAAGAAGGGAAAGGTTAGAAGGTGGACAGAATCCAAAGAAGGGAAAGGTTAGAAAATGGACACAATCCAAAGAAAGGAAAGGTTAGAAGGTGGGCAGAATGCAAAAGAAGGGAAAGGTTAGAAAGTGGACACAATCCAAAGAAGGGAAAGGTTAGAAGGTGGGCAGAATGCAAAGAAGGGAAAGGTTAGAAGGTGGACAGAATGCAAAGAAGGGAAAGGTTAGAAGGTGGGCAGAATGCAAAGAAGGGAAAGGTTAGAAGGTGGGCAGAATGCAAAGAAGGGAAAGGTTAGAAGGTGGGCAGAATGCAAAGAAGGGAAAGGTTAGAAGGTGGGCAGAATCCAAAGAAGGGAAAGGTTAGAAGGTGGGCAGAATCCGAAGAAGGGAAAGGTTAGAAGTGTGGGCAGAATCCGAAGAAGGGAACGGTTAGAAGTGTGGGCAGAATGTAAAGAAGGGAAAAGTTAGAAGGTGGGCTAATGCAAAGAAGGCAAAGGTTAGAAGGTGGGAAGAATCCGAAAAAGGAAAAGGTCGGAAGCAGAAGATCGCCAGAAGGGAAAGGTCAAAAGAAGGTACAGGCCGGAAGGTTTCTAGAAAGGTCAGACGAAGGAAAGGTCGAAGGCGGAAAAAGTAAGAAGAAGGAAAAGGTCGGAACACTGAAGTATTAGTTGGATTGTATACATCGCAAAAGCGATCTCAAATGTACTCTCTCTCTCTCTCTCTCTCTCTCTCTCTCTCTCTCTCTCCACGTGTACATGCATTCATTCACTTGTTTATTTCCTTCTTTCTCTCCTCGCTTTCACGCTGTGCCATGCAGCCCACGTGTGTGGTGGTGGCACTGTTCTGGGCCCTGGCACTAACTGGACAGCCAACAGAAAAAAAAAAAATTAAAATAAATAAAAAAAATAAAAAAAACCCTCAGTGACCTTGACCTTGACGCTGCTCTCGACTGACATTCGTGAGTGCGGACTCGATCAGTTAGTGCTACGACGTCACGTGGCCTGGATACGGGGACAACACCTTTCCGATTGTTCCCCCTTCCCCAACCTGTGCACTGCCTCGATTTATTTGCTGTTGATGTTGTTGTTGTTGTTGACATCCATTCTCGCTCCCATGGTCTGTTCATGTGGTGTGGTGTGGTGTGTTGGTGGAGGCGGAGATGAGGGAATGGAGAGGGGCGAGGGAAAGGGGCGGGGGGTCAAATGGTGTACAAATTAATTAACAGGGGAACGGAACGGTTTACAGCCGCCTTAAAAAAAAAAAAAATAAATAAAAAGAACACCACCCCCCACACCACCAACAGCAAAAGTAAAAACAGACTCAGTCACGTCGGGCGAGGATGTTTAGGGAGACGAGAGTGAGGTGGGGACCGAGGAGGCGAGTGGGAGGGGGAGGTGGGAGGAGAGGGGGGGGGGGGGGGGGGAGGGGCAAGGAGTGGGGTGGGTGGGGGTGGAAGAAGCTGTGGGGGGTGGGGTGGGGAGCGTCAGTAATCTTCGGAACGGCTGGCGACAGGCGGCGCTGTTTGCATGCGAGGTGATAATCGGCGATTGGTTCTCATAAATCGGCAATAAGCCACGAGAGGGGACGGGTGTAAAAGAGTTTTCTCCTTCTTTTCCAGCTCCGTTCTCTCTCTCTCTGCCCAAACTTCCCAGCTTGGCTTGATCTTCTTTCCGAGAAGGGCTGAAAGGGGGCGGTTTTGCTGGTGACAAGAATGAGAGGGGACGAGCCAGAGAACGAAAGAATGTGTGTGTGTGTGTGTATGGGAGGGGAGGGGGAAGGGGACGGGTGGGGGAGATGGGGGTCTGTTGTCAGGTCGTGGGCTGAGGAGGCATCGGGAAGAAGAGAGCAGAGGAGGAGGCGGTGCAGAGGGGGGGGAGGAAGGGGGGGGGGGGGGGGGGGGGGGGTCTATGATAGAAGGGACAGTTAAGAAATACAAACGAGATATTAATGCACACGGCGCGAGGTTTATTGAGACGTCGGGTTGTGGAGAAGGGTTCTGATAGGCCTATATTTTTGGAACGGGACCCTGTCTGTCTGTCTGTGTCTCTCTCTCGATTTGTATTTGTCTGTTTGTCTCTCCTCTGTCTATCTGACGGTCTGTCTTTCGCCCCCTCCCCCTCTCTCTCTCTCTCTGTACCCCCTCTCCTCTC
>JADBJO010000519.1:150000-155000 GCA_016801955.1 Conus betulinus | reverse complement strand
CTGAGTGCGTATGCATTGAAAAAAAAAAATGGCGCGAAAACCATATCGCGTCAGTTCTTCGTGTTTTAATCATTTTTTTCTGATCTAATGTTCTTTCTCCGTCTTCTTTGACATGTCTTTGTTTCGCTTTGTCTCATCTTGTCTTGTCACGTCTCCTGTAGTTTGAGTTTCGTTCCAGACAGTTTCGTCTAGCCCAGTTTAAGATTCATTCAGTCTCATCGGACTTGCCTTGTCTCTGGACTTGTGTTTTTTAGTCTGACCCCCCCCCCCCCTCCACCCCACCCCCCCCACCCACCTCTGTGTGTGTGTGTGTGTGTGTGTGTGTGTGTGTGTAAAATTTGGTCTGAAAAGATTACCTAGACCAGTTGCCACACACCCTGTTATGCCCTAAGGTTTCGCGGCAGGTTCCTCGCTCCCTGTAGCTGAATTTTTTTTTTTTTTTTCCCGCCATGTCATCATCGCCCATAGCGTCCGTCGCCTCCGCCACCGCCATCTCTTCACAGGAACATTCCAGTCAATCTGCTACCCTGAACTTTGCCGCCTCCATCACAACACCCCCCTCTGGCATGGCCAGATCACCCCGCTGACCGCCATACCTCAGGGATGTACACTGATGACGGAAAGAGTTTGCTTTGGGTAAAAAGCGGAGCGGCGGGGAGAGAAAAAAAAAAGAAAGAAAAAAAAAAGCATGCACTGAATCGATTCAGGGTGGAATGGACAGGGCTAAGTGAACGGGTATTTCTGGCGTCTGTGTCGACTGCACAAGCCGTATTAGGGGTAACTGTGAACTCAAGAGAAAAACTTACCAACCCCCCCCCCCCCCCCCACGCCCCCCCCCCCCCTCCCCAAATCTCCCGCTTCCCACCCCCTCCCCTTCCTACCCTCAGGAACATTTCAACAAACATCATTACTTATCCGTTTCTGTACCACACCCCCACAGCATTCTAGTGATGGAGTAGTTCACTGTATTCCCCTCCCCCCTCCCCCCCCCCCCTCCCTCCTCCGCCCCGCCACCCTCCCCCATCATTTTCAGAAATATGTATAATTTTCAGAAAATATGTATCATTATCAGAAATGTGATCTATACTTAAACGAAAATGAATTTTGCTTTTCTTGTTGCTCTTCACCGTATCTATCTGTCTGTCTGTCTGTCTGTCTGTCTGTCTGTCCGTCTGTCTGTCTTTTTCTGCCTGTCTGTCCGTCAGTCTGTCTAAAGAGTCCTACAAACACGGTGTCCCGGTGGTGTCCTTTTCTATCTATCTATTTATCTGTCTGTCTGCCTGTCTGTCTCTCAATCCATTTAAGAGTCCTTTAGTGACGGTGTCCTGGTGGTGTTGACATATACACTTCAAGGAGACTCGGTGAAGACCTTGTTTAGGGATGTGCCACCATGTGTATTTTGAGTTTCTAAACGAGATCAATATTGTTTATTTCATCTAAGATACTGTGGAACACACATCAAATTGTACAGCGTTTTAAGTTTGTTTCAAATGAACTTTTCAATTCTAAAAAAAATCGTTGAAGGAGACGATCTCATTCTCATGCTGGCTGCTGTCACGGAAGTGCTATTCTATGCATGTGTCTGCTGTTCGTAACGACTGTAGGAGAGGTATTTGTTGAAAATGTAGACAAAGGTGGAATCTTCTTGTTTGCGTTTTTCTCGCACACATTGCAGACGGATTAGTGTCTGCCTTTAACACACACACACACACACACACACACACACACACACACACACACACACACACACACACACAGATAGAATAGCAAGGAAAGGGGCAAGGAATGCAAATGGCTGCACAACTGTAAAGATTCCATTATCTGTAAAAGAGGGATATCAATTTCTGGAGGCAGTCTATAAAAAAGCCAGCCACAAAGTCACAAACTTTTGACAGTAAAGACTCCTTATTGCAAAAAGTTATTAATAATGAGCCACGAGAAGTTAACTCTTTATGTTACAGACTAAAAACTCAATGCGTTAAAATGTAAACATATAAACGACATTAGGTGTCCCTGTGGAGAGAGAATGTTAACGTTCCATATTTTATTCTATTGTCCATTCACAAAGCAATATTTGCCCGATTCTCTGGCAGTCAAAAACAATACTAAAGATGACGATCTCAAAGCCATTACTGATGATCAATCACTTCTTGCCACTGCAGCTAAAATACTTCTTCGGAGTCCTATAGGAACAGCTCTGTAGTTTGCTCGTTTTGAAAATTAAAAAAAATTAAAATTATAGGTATTGTTTATTGATGTTTATTTCTGTCAAACAGGGTATTACGTTGATGGGGAATATGAAATGACGGGGTATTCCTATTTGTGATAAAATACTGATGTCATTCAGGATGATTTCAAGATCCGTCTAAAAACACTATTTTGTGAAAAGACGCTATATCAAACAAAACAAAACAAAACAAAACACACACACACGGGTGAGTGATCTGGTCTGGTGGGAAAGGCAGATGAAATGTGTGTGTGTGTGTGTGTGTGTGTGTGTGTGTGTGTGTGTGTGAAGAAGAAGAAAATGTTAGGGATGTGCCACCATGTGCGTTTTGAGTTTCTAAACGAGATCAATATTGTTCATTTCATCTAAGATACTGTGGAACACAGATCAAATTGTACAGCGTTTTAAGTTTGTTTCAAATGAACTTTTCAATTCTAATTGTCCCGGTGGTGTTCTTAATAATGTACGCATCCCTCACCCGTGTGTGTGTGTTTTGTTTTGTTTTGTTTTGTTTGATTTAGCGTCTTTTCACACAAATAGTGTTTTTAGACGGACCTTGAAATCATCCTGAATGACATTATTATTAATGTACATTATTAATAATGTACGCATGTACATGCGCACGCGCGCACGCGCGCGTGTGTGTGTGTGTGTGTGTGTGTGTGTGTGTGTGTGAATGCGCGCGCGATGCACGCGTGTATGTGTGCACGAAGTGCCAGAAAGACTGTACAATGACAGCCGAACTTAAGAGTTAACAAAAACCAGAAAAGACTCCAAGAACTTCCAAACGGTCCGTCGGAACAGGAAGAGGGTGAGACTGGGGATGGGGGAGTAGTCGAGGGACGGGGGTTGAGGGAAGAAAGGTGGAGTGAGGGTTGTGTGTGTGGATGTGGGTGG
The DNA here is from genome assembly GCA_016801955.1 of Conus betulinus. Taxonomy (NCBI): domain Eukaryota; kingdom Metazoa; phylum Mollusca; class Gastropoda; order Neogastropoda; family Conidae; genus Conus; species Conus betulinus. Next base: position 151,876 of record JADBJO010000519.1, on the reverse strand, counting down.
CGGTGGGGAATGGGGGCGTGGGAGGGGGGGGGGGGGGGCGGATGGTGTAAGTCTCTCAGAGGTTATGGAACACTCCCGGCACGTTCCCAGACTACGGATGTCGGGGACACGGAATGCGCGCTCATTAGACCCACCACCAACCAGGGCGTCAGCAGGCTGTTTACTCTGCTCTTCCCCTGGACTCCTCAGAACCGTGAGCCGATGACGACCACCGCCGATCCCCCCAGCCCCTCAGAACGAATCGTCCTTCCATTGTCCGGGCCAACTGCAGTGCCCGCCCAACTGATGGAAGTCTGAGAGGAACTTGGAACTCTCTCTCTCTCTCTCTCTCTCTCTCTCTCTCTCTGTGCCTCGACTCGTTCCGTTTCCCGTGGAGGTGGTTGAAAAGGGTGTATGGGGGGTGAGAAGGGAAAGAGGGATGGGGGAGGGGGAGGGAGTAAAGATGGGAATTAGAGGGAGGGGGGGGGGGGGGTGAAGGGAGAGGAAACTCTTCTTGCACCTGTGCAGGGTTTGTATACATGTATCCTTTCGGAGTCACCAAGCAGGTGCGTGAACTATCCGTTGTTCGGGGCAACCACCAGACGGGCGAGAGAGCAGGGCGATGAGAGATGAGACAGTTGAGTAAGCGAAAGAAGGGAAAGGGAGGTAACACACACTGTCCTTTGTTCGTTTCTCTATTTGTATAATGGGGTGAAGGGGTGGCGGGGGAGTGGGGGGGGGGGCCAGCTGAGAAATCTAACAATTTTTCCACTAGTTCAGGTCTGTCTGACTGTCTGTCTGTCTCTCGATTTGCTTAGTTACAACAGAGATTCCCCTGGTTACAGACGGCTAGTTTCAATTATTAGGACAGGATCGAGCATTTGTGCAAACAAAGCGAACTCTTTCGTGTGAACAACTCTGCTTTATGTGTCACGTCTGTGCCCGGCCGATCGTTTAATTTTCTGATTCCATCGATTCAAAAAAGACCAAAAGAAAGGAAAAAGACGAAGGCTAAGAAGGATTTGGTTAGCTTTACCCCCACCCCTCTGTTTTCTCGCTCCCAGTTTAAGCCATATTTGCTGCTGCTTTAAAGAAGTGGAAAAAAAAAAACGGGAACCATCACATTTCCGTTGGGAGGATGCAGGATGCTGAATACGTCGACGGAGCCTTGTCGTGCGACGTGGACAGTTAGGTTCGTTGACATAGAATTGTTTTCCACAGGAAAAAGATCACGTCGCGGGAACGCTGTTTTTACTCTGAGTGTCCAGTTTTGTTTGTTTGTATTGAGCTTTTTCTTCTTCTTCTCCTGTTTCGTCGTCGTCGTCGTTTGTCGCCTTCATCATCATCATCATCATCATCATCATCATCATCATCATCATCATCATCATCATCTTCCTCTTCTTCTTCTTCTTCTGTTTCGTCGTCGTCGTCGTCGTTGTCGCCTTCATCATCATCATCATCATCATCATCATCTTCCTCTTCCTCTTCATCATCATCATCATCATCTTCCTCTTCTTCTTCTTCTGTCATTCATTCATCATTCATTCTCTCTCTCTCTCTCTCTCTCTCTCTCTCTCTCTCTCTCTCTCTCTCTTATTTAAGGACTGGTGAGTTGACCAACGTGGTGACAGCCCTGATATGGCCTTTTGCGGTCGGCTGAGCCGTAAGGAACATTACTTTACCTTCTTTCTTCTTTGCTTTTTTTTCACCCTCGTGTGAAGAGAGTCCAGGTTGCACAGATGATACACAAGTCAAAAGCAGCCTCAAAAGACAGAACATGAGTGAATCGCTGATGGTTGCTGATCCTGGTAGAAAGTTAGGGGGAAGTTTGGAAATGGGATCGCTGATACAAGGCGATCACTGAATGAAAAGAAAAATCCAAAGAAAAATGTCAGCT
>JADBJO010000519.1:130000-145000 GCA_016801955.1 Conus betulinus | reverse complement strand
GCTCTGGCCAAATCGGCGCGCGCAGACATCGTTGGAATGGAACGGTGTCGCCAAGTTAACGATAATAGCCGTCGTTGTGAGCCAACGCCTGTGGGAGCGGACGTGCTCATACGATTCCAAATGGGCACCCCAGTAGTGTAGAATGTGATGTTATTAGTTTTGTTTCGTTTTGCCTGATCACCTACTGTTTTGTTTCGCCTTTCTCTCGCGGGCGACAGCGATCGAGAAGTACAGTGCATTAAGTGGAAGTTGATCCTATCTTGTTTTAGCTTCCGCCTCGACGCCGTTTGTTTCAGTCATTTCTTTTTTTTTTTTTCTGTTCTTTCTGTGTTTCTTTAGTTATAACCCAGTAATCTACATTGTCTTCTTTTTTTTTCTTCTTCTTCATTGACTTTTTCTCTCGCTCTCTTCCTTTTTCTCCTTCTTCCTTTCTTTCATTCCCTCCCCCCCCCCCCCCCCCCTCTTTGTGTGCGTGTGTGTGTGTGTGTGTGTGTGTGTGTGTGTGTGTGTGTGTGTTCCTTCTCCTACCTTTCCATATCCCCTTCTTTTTTCTTTCGTTTTATTATCATTTCTTATTTTTATGATTTTTTTTTCGTCCACTGTTTTGTTATATCTGTCTTTTTTTTCTTTCAATCTCATTCTGTCTGTCTTTCATATTATCTTTTTCCTTATTTTATATGTTTTTTTTTTCTTTTAATTAATCCGAAACTGCAGTTTTGCTCTGGTTTGTTTTTGTTTTTCGTTCGTCGCCTTTATAAAGGATCTGTGTGATTTTATCATTTTGATGTATGAAGTGGAGATGGGAACATCGAAGGAGCACTTTTTGTGTCGGACACAGAAGCTGAAATGGACCCTCCTAATGGCAGCCATCTCAACACAACTCTGGTTTATCTTACTTACTTTTTTTTTTCATTCTATTTTTTATTCTCTACTTACTTTGTTAGTGGAAGAAGCCTGTTTCCTCTGAAAGCGCGTGAAGATGAAAGAGGTGGGAAGACAGCAGGGTAAGTGGAGGGGGGGGGGGGGGGGGGGGGGGGCAAGGGATGGGGGGGGGGGGGGGGGGGGGGGATGGGGGGGCAGAGAGGTGGGTGTGTGTGGAGGGGACGAGAGGAGCTGAAGTGGTCGCCGTGGTAAGAGAGTGTCTTCTGTGACACGTCATAGGTTCCCCCCACCCCGTGCCAGCCCAACTCCCCCCCTCCTCTTCTCCTCCCCTCCCCCCTCACCACACACACACACACACACACACACACACACACACACACTCTCTCTCTCTCTCTCTCTCTCTCTCTCTCTCTCTCTCTCTCTCTCTCTCTCTCAAATAGATCTCCACGTGTGTCACCTTCTGAAAAAGATTTTTTTTTTTTTTTAATTGCAGTCCTTTCAGGTTGTTAACAAAGGTCGGCACGATCACTACGGCAGACATACATGTTCCACGGTCTTTGCTAAAAGGTGTCAGAATTAATCAATCAATCAATCAATCAGTTCATTAACCGATTGATTAATTCTGACCGCAGTGAATTGATTGATTGATCACTTAATTCAATTCATTCATTTTGTTTTATTTGAGACTGTTGATCAAACGTTTTTCAAGACATTTATCTCCATCCCTACCTTCCCCCACCCCTCTCCCCATCCTCACCCCCGAATCCACCCCCACTCCTCCCCCTCCGTCCCGCTCCCCCACACACACACGGAAAAAAGAAGAAGAAAATAAGGTAAATATGAGTTTGTCGACGTTAGGCTAGGCATACCAGACCACAATGTCATTCCGGACCAAATGTAGTGGATGTTAAAAACCGAACTCTCGATTCATAGGGGATTTCCGCGACTATGATATTTCTGTAGTTAATTTCAAGCATGAAACAAAGCCACCATCATGGACACAACAACTGAACATGGCAGTCTGGCAGTTATGATGGATTCACGGGTGAACGGGACGATAGGGCCATGCAGTGGATGGACACAGTCCTGAAAGAGGCCGACGACTGTCTCCCCGTGGACTTTCGCAACGAGAACATGACGATGTTTATGAGTTTGGCGTTGCATTAGTTGAAAAAGAGGGACAAGATCACACATTTATCATTATCAAAGAGACGTTCTTAAACGGATTCCATAGTGAATTTGATGAGCAACGAACATTTGAAAAAAAAAAATTGTTATTATTACTAAATATTGATGTTAGGCGAAAAGTGGGAGACGGAATGGGGAGGAGGGAGGGAAGGGGGAGAGGAGGGGACGCTTTTGGCATACTCCGGGTCCAGTTTCAGTTTCAGTTAGGATGTAGACTAGTCCATATATACCCTACACCACACCACATCCGCTAAGTTTAGAGACCACACTGCGCATGATTTAAAGCTGATAGATAAATGAATTAATGACGAAGGTGAGAGATTGTAAGGAAAGGGTCTCGTGGCTACCACATAGCAGACGTCTGACTTACGCATACTCCGAGTCCAGGTCGGCAAACAGTCCCACAGCGATCGACCAATCGGAAATGATGGTGTTGTCGAGTTCTAAGCCGGGAGGTGTGCTGTAGTGCCTATCGAAGTCCGTCCCTTATTTCTGTCCCCTCCGTCCTGCCTCCTCCTTAAGCTCCGTCCATCCGTCCTGTCCAATCCAACCGTGCACATGTCGGGAGGAATTTCTCACTGTGTGAAGGCTTGTGGTTGACACATAGGAGTCACAGTGTTCGGAAATCAGAACAAAGTCACCAACTCGCTTTCCAATCATCTCTGTCTGTCTGTTCATCGATCTGTCTCTGTCTGTCTGTCTGTCTGTCTCCCTCTCCCTCCCTCCCTCCCCCCCCCCCCCCCCCCCTCTCTCTCTCTGTCCCAGCCGTTTCTTTCTCTCTCTCTCTCTCTCTGTTTCTCTCTCCGTCTCTCTCTCTCTCTCTCTCTCTCTCTCTCTCTCTCTCTCGTCAACAACACATGTTCAATCAGGTGAAGTTGCTCGAGAACACCTAGTAGCGACCAAGGACGACAGCTTTAACAAAAGGCGGAGAGGGAAAAAGGGGGGGGGGGGGGGGGGGGGGGGGGGGGGGGGGGGATTGGAAGGGGTGGGAAGAGAAGAAGAAAAAAAAAAAGAAGAAAGAAAAAAAAACACACGTACCTGTGGCACTGAAAATAGTAAGGTGCCTGTCTGCATAGGAAGGATGAAGCACGTGCAACCCTGCGGTCAGATTGAACAACAGACATACTGGAATGAAGACGATGCAGACATACCCATCGATCCATCGGCGGTGCTTGAACCTGGAAGAACCCTGAATTTTCATCATACAAAGAAACCCTCCTGAGTGCTAGTGCCGCTGCTATTGTTCTGTGGACGGAGGGCCTTTAGAAGACTCTTTTGCAAAAGCAGGAAAGCCGGAAACAACTGCCACAATTAAGCGTTTTGACGGCTCACAGTTTGCTAGTCATAATAAAAGGACATTTGCTTTCTTTTGACTCAGCTAAGGCTTTGACAGAGTCAAAATCAGTGACAATACTTTTTTTTTCATGCGACAAGAACTGTTTCCACATCATGACTACTACTACCGTTTTTTTTTTTGTTGTTGTTGTCTTTGTTTTTGTTTTGTTTGTTTTGTTTTGTTTTGTTTTCTCACCGACACATTTCTTTCCACATGAAAACTAAAATCATCTCAGTCTTGGTTTTATGACAATTGCTTTTTTTTTTCTTTTTTCTTTTCTTTTAATCTCGGGAAAACAGCTTAAGCAGCCGTAGCTGACTGGCTTCAGAAGCCCATGACTCTTTCCTTTGGGAAAATAGTAATGTTCTTTAAGAACATCGTTAATGCTGCTTAGATAATGAAAATTCCTGCGCGAAATTGATAAAGATCACGGGTGCTGTTACTTTGCCATCACACGTTTTCTTGCTTCTTTTTGTCTCTTGAATGTTGTAAGCCCTTTCTTTCTTTCTTTCTTTTTTTCTTTCTCGATCTTGGACTCCGAGTTCATGATTGAAGGGAATTTCGTCTATACGATCATTTATCCCACCGCAAAGGTAGCCACATTCCGTGTTCAGGGATGAGGTTTAAACAGTGTGCACAACAGTGTTGCGTGTGCTTTATGTTTGTGTCATCCATCCCACAGCCGCGCTGTGGCCAGCCTGTCTCCATCCGGTGAACTGCATCGGTGCTCGCCAACCGTTTTATGCATGCGCGTTCACGCACCGGGCCTCAGTTTAACGCCTCATCCGATGGAGTGGGGTCGGGGGGACTGGAATGAGCACAGACGTTAACTCCGTCGAGAACATCTCTTCCAGCCGGGCTGTTTGGAGTGGGAGAATCGAACCTTGAAAAGTCGGCTGTAGAGGGGCGGAGACAACTGGCTCTGTTCACGGTGCAACATTCAGCGGTGCTCACCGTCGGAGAAGGATGTAATACGTACACTTTTATACGTCCTCTTCTTTCATCCAGTTTCTCTTCCTCTCTTCCTCTAAACCATTAAAAACCTTTAGCCATGGTGATTGGCGACTTTCTTATGTAACCTTTCTTGATTCCCCCCCCCCCCCCCCCCCCCCCCTCCTTTTTTTGTGCGCACTTCTTTAGTTCTGTTTTTTTTTTCTTTGATTGTTTTTCTAGTCCTTCCTGAAGTAGAGCAACAGGCCGAAACTCGTTACTCAAGTCTTTCTTACGCTCATGTGCAGGCTCAGTATTTCACTATTTATTTTTTATTTTCTCGGAACAAGAATCGTACTCACTTCATCCCTCAAACCCCCCCCCCCCCCCCCCCCCCCCCCCCCCACCCCCCCCCCCCGCCCCCACTCTACACACACGCACACACATACTCCCCGTAAGCTCTTATACATATAGTGTCAATCGGCTTGGATTCTCAGAAAGTGGTGCGGAATACTGCCTTTCGGTGCCAGTCCCATCAGGCCCCAGAACCCATCTGCCTTGCTTGCAGCAACTGACAGCGCGGCGACAACGACCAGCATATAGGCCCAAACGAGACGATTCCTGTGATGCAGAACTGCTGATCGATCAGCTGACATGCTCGAGTCTGGGCGAGTCCCTTTGTTACTCTGTCTCTTGAGGATCATGCGTATGAAGACTCGCTGTCTGTTTAGACATCTTTAGTTTTGATCAAAGGGTCAAAGTTGAGGAGTGCCTTTTGGATTCGCTTACACAGACGCACCGTCACCGATGCACACGGATACAAACGAAACACACATACACGCACGCACGCGCACGCGCACACACACACACTCACACACGCAGTCACGGAGAGAGAGAGAGGAGAGAGAGAGAGAGAGAGAGAGAGAGAGAGAGAGAGAGAGAGAGAGAGAGAGAGAGAGAGAGAAGAAAGAAGGCGTTGAATGAAAACGAGGCTGTTGGAAGGGAAATAATGTGCGAGTCAAAGTCGTAATGATGATATATTTATTACTGATAGGAATACTAATAATGGTCAAAATATTATATATAAAAAAAAGAGACAAGATTACTACCAGTCTTGGTGTCAATAAGTAGGTATGGGAGAAAGGAGAGTGGGTTAGAGGATTCTTAAACAGCAGGGTTGCCGTGGCAACAATCCCGGAGGCTAAGGCGATGGTGAAGTGTGTGTGCGTGTGTGTGTGTGTGTGTGTGTGTGTGTGTGTGTGTGTGTGTGTGTGTGTGTGTGTGTGTGTGTGTGTGTGTGTATGTGTGTGTGTGGTTATCAACATTTCCACAACATATGCATAGGAAAGAGGGAAGATGGAACAGGAGTACATGTTGAAGAAATAGTGAATGAAAATAAAAATAAAAGAAAACCAAATGAAGTGAGGGAAATGGAGTGGACAAGTATCTGAATAAACAATAGACTGATGTGAGAAATAGAGAGGGTGTGGTGAGAAGGGAAAGGAAGATAGCTATAAGTTATGTATAAGGTAAATAGTGGGATATATGGTAGTATGTGTGTGTAGTGGGAAGATATTGTGGGCTGAGACTGAAGTGATGGGTTGGTACATGTAACTTTAAGGTGTTGATGGTAAGAGGGTGGAGGGAAGAAGGGGATGGGTTTATATACTGACTGGGGGGGGGGGGGGGGGGGGGGGGGGGGGGGGGGGGGGGGGGGGATACACTCTCTCTCTCTCTCTCTCTCTCTCTCTCTCTCTCCCCCCCCCCTCCCTCCCCCCCCCCTCTCTCTCTCTCTCTCTCTCTAAAATAAGTTATTGTTTCTAAGTATTATCATTATTTTAATTCTACAATTATGGCCGGCAATGGGATTAGTGATAATAGGACATAATGCTTAGAAGCATAAAGGTGAAAATGACTGACGGTAATAACAATGACATCAGTGTTGTTGTAAATTAAATGTAGTGATGTAATGATGTTGATGAAGAGAACAGTAAAGGTAATGATATGATGATAGTGATAAAGTAATAAAGGTTTTAAGTAATATACCCTCCTCTTACCATCAACACACCTTAAAAGCGGCGGTGGTAAGTGCAGTAACACTAGCGGAAATAAAGGCGCCAGGAAAGGAGAGGGAACGACCAGCGATAAAGGAGCTAGCATTCTATTTATTATGTGTGTGTGTGTGTGTGTGTGTGTGTGTGTGTGTGTGTGTGTGTGTGTGTGTGTGTGTGTGTGTGTGTGTGTGTGTGTGTGTGTGTGTGTTCATTAGTAATGTCAGCCTTGTTCATTGGTTACCCCCGCCTCCACCCCCAGCAACCGCCATACCTACCAACACCCCTACACACATCATTTACTAGGGCAGAGGGAGGGGGAGAGGGGGGAGTAAGTCGATTGACGTAGCAAATGGTGAGACTCGGAGACTCGGAGAGTGTAGGAAAAGGGAAAAGATGATAGCTGCAACCTATGTCTGAGGTAAACAGTGGGAGGTAGGGTAGTATGGGTGTGTGTAGGTGGAGGATATTTTAGACTGGAGCTGCAGAGAGTAGAATGGTACATACTACTTTTTTGGACGTTGATGCCATGAGGATGGACAGTGCCCAGTGCAATGATAAAGATTCCTGCATAAGGCGTTCCAAGTTGTCACTCTTCGATTGCCAAAGTGCCAAGACTTTGACATGGTTGATGTTGTGTTGGGCATGGTTGAAGTGTAGGGCGACTGGTTTGGGGGCGGTGGTGGCGGATGTCGGCCAGGTGTTCAGAGAGATGCGCGTCTCAAGTGTGCGAGATGTCTCACCTACGTAGATCTTACCACACAGCTGGCAGTGGATGGCATACACAATGTTGTGGGCTGGCAGGAGAAGGTGCGTTTAATAGTGAAAGAGCCCGTGGGGCCATGTAAGATGGTGTGGTTTGGTGAGAGAGCAGATTTTGCAGTTGGTTTTGAGCAGGGGGGAAAGTACCTGGTGGCTTAGGTGTGGATATTTTGTTCAGCTTAGAGCGCACCAGTAGGTCGTTGAGGTTTTTGTCACGTTTGAAAGTGATCATTGGTTTGGTCTCAAAGGCAGGTTTATGATTTTCTACTATGTGCCATTGCAGATGGGCAGATTGTGAGGATGGAAGAGAAGGCAGGCAGTGGGTCTGTCTGTCTCTTTGGGAGGTTTAGTTTCCAGAGTAGATGTTCTGGATTAGTAATGATGTGTGTAGGGGTGTTGGTAGGTATGGCGGTTGCTGGGGGTGGAGGCGGGGGTAACCAATGAACAAGGCTGACATTACTAATGGAACACACACACACACACACACACACACACACACACACACACACACACACACACACACACACACACACACACACACACACACACACACACACACATAATAAATAGAATGCTAGCTAGCTCCTTATCGCTGGTCGTTCCCTCTCCTTTCCTGGCGCCTTTATTTCCGCTAGTGTTACTGCACTTACCACCGCTTTAAGGTGTTGATGGTAAGAGGGTATATTACTTAAAACCTTTATTACTTTATCACTATCATCATATCATTACCTTTACTGTTCTCTTCATCAACATCATTACATCACTACATTTAATTTACAACAACAACAACACTGATGTCATTGTTATTACCGTCAGTCATTTTCACCTTTATGCTTCTAAGCATTATGTCCTATTATCACTAATCCCATTGCCGGCCATAATTGTAGAATTAAAATAATGATAATACTTAGAAACAATAACTTAATTTTTAGAGAGAGAGATAGAGAGAGAGGGGGGGGGGGGGGAGAGAGAGAGAGAGAGAGAGAGAGAGAGAGAGAGTATAGGTGTGAATATGTTGCCCCCCCCCCCCCCCCCCCCCCCCCCCCAGTCAGTATATAAACCCATCCCCTTCTTCCCTCCACCCTCTTACCATCAACACCTTAAAGTTACATGTACCAACCCATCACTTCAGTCTCAGCCCACAATATCTTCCCACTACACACACATACTACCATATATCCCACTATTTACCTTATACATAACTATAGCTATCTTCCTTTCCCTTCTCACCACACCCTCTCTATTTCTCACATCAGTCTATTGTTTATTCAGATACTTGTCCACTCCATTTCCCTCACTTCATTTGGTTTTCTTTTATTTTTATTTTCATTCACTATTTCTTCAACATGTACTCCTGTTCCATCTTCCCTCTTTCCTATGCATATGTTGTGGAAATGTTGATAACCACACACACACATATACACACACACACACACACACACACACACACACACACACACACACACACACACACACACACACACACACACACACACACACACACACTTCACCATCGCCTTAGCCTCCGGGATTGTTGCCACGGCAACCCTGCTGTTTAAGAATCCTCTAACCCACTCTCCTTTCTCCCATACCTACTTATTGACACCAAGACTGGTAGTAATCTTGTCTCTTTTTTTTTTATATAATATTTTGACCATTATTAGTATTCCTATCAGTAATATTATCATCATTACGACTTAAGAGGTTGAAACGCGTTGTGGTTTGTCTTGTGGACTCGTTTGTCCACGTTTCTCTGGGCGGTTCGCTGACATTTATTTAAGATTTGTTTAGATTTCCGCCTCACACACACACACACACGCACGCACGTTTTATTCTTGTCGTCCTTTGTTATGACAATAATACTCATTGTAGTCATCATGATTGTCGTCTTTTTCTTGGCCAGCCGTTGCAATGATGACGATGAAGATTTTTTGTCATCACCATCACATCGTCATCTTTTCTCTTTGTTATAATGATGATGATGACGATAAAGATGATGATGGTGATCACTGCCATCACCATGAGATCGTTGTCGTCGTTAGTATGCCGATAATGCATATTGTTATCATCAGTATCGTAATCTTTGTCTTCATTGTTCTTAAGATGAAAGTGTTGACTGTTGTTGGAATGATAAGCACCGTGGATATATTTAAAAAAAAAATCATCATCAAACTTTATTATCATAATAATTATCATCGTCGTTCATCGTCTGCCATGTGCCGGATTCCCTATCGCCATCACCACGGACGGCTACCACTCCAATTACTAAGCACACAACTGCTACTGCTGCTGCTGCTGCTGCTGCGCTGCTGGAGCAAGTGAGACTGCCACCGCCGTTTTTTTTTTTTTTTCTTTCTTTCTTTTTTCTTTCTGGCAGTATCGTCACCGCCGGTAACAAAAACACTATTTAGGGCTTGTCACTATCGTCGTTACCACCACCGAAAAACCTCATGATCGTGTTGGCCCCCTCTGTCAGCCTCTACAGCTGAAAGAGAGGAGGGGAGACAGGCGCAAGTCTCGAAGACTTGATCATTAGAAGCCCCGGCCCGTGCTGAAGGGGGAATGCACGCAGAACTAAACGGAAGAATGCAGCGGCGTGTACAACTCAAATTCAACGACCAAACAGCATACTACAATGTATGAGTTGCCATCATCCTATCTTCGTACTAACTTGAAGAGAGAGAGAGAGAGAGAGAGAGAGAGAGAGAGAGAGAGAGAGAGAGATATAGGTGCGATCATGTATAATAAGAAACGTTCTCTCTCTCTCTCTCTCTCTCTCTCTCTCTCTCTCTCTCTCCATATATATATATATATATGTATGTATATATATATATATATATATATGTGTGTGTGTGTGTGTGTGTGTGTGTGTGTGTGTGTGTGTGTGTGTGTACATAATTAGAGAGAGAGAGAGGTGCGGGGAGAGAAAGAGGGGAAGATAGAATTATAGATGCGGTCATATACGTTTTTTTTTTTTTTGTTTGTTTGTTTGTTTTTTTTCAAATTACAATTAACTTTTCGACCACTCAGATCCCACACCCTGCCCACCGCTACCCCACACACCTTCCCCAGGTGCCTTGTATGTGAAGGCCACAAGGCATGGAATGAGGGGCCGGGTGGGGGAGAATAGGATAGGGGGGAGGAGGAGGTGGAGGCATAGAGAAGGCAGTAATACTTCATAGATGATCTTTTTTGTTTTTTTCGGAGAAATCAAACGCTTTGCATACAGCCCACGCTAAAAGTCTGCAAACCATGAACACGATACCCAAGCCCCCCCCCCCCCTCCCCCCCTCCCTTCTCTCTCTCTCTCTCTCTCTCTCTCTCTCTCTCTCTCTCTCTCTCTCTCTCACATAATCACACACAACTGGATTTGTTAAGTTTATTTTCTTTATTGTTGCCAAAGTTGGACTGAAATCTGATCATCCATTCTACAATCGCATGCACGCGCGCGCGCGCTCACGCACACACACACACACACACACACACACACACACACATACACACGCACACACACACACACTCATGCACAAGTGTGTGCGACACACACACACACACACACACTCACACTCACACACACAGAGTTTCTTTCCGTGATTTTTTCCCAAGTGAACGAAGAGAGAACATGCGCTCAGTGGTTTTATCAGGCCTCTCAAGCAAAGTGTCGTGACGACTGGTCAAACCGCCCATACGTCAGGCCTCCATGTTCACTTTTGAAAGATTCACTTCTCAGGCCTCCTTCAATCATTGTACAGTACACTGGAACAACGGACCCTACCAGGTTTCTCCCATCTATTGCCCAGAGGTGATTTTTTTTTTTTTTTCCTTATAGAGTCTTAACAGAATATGAAAACTCTACGGATAGAACAATAGTAATGATTCCATTGACTGGCCATGTTAGTGGGGAAGCACGTGATTGTGCTTTTTCCCCCCCTTCTTTTTCCACTAAGTTGATAAAAACACGCATGATAATTATCGAAGTCAGAGCCTGCAGATATAGTGAAGCGATGAACAAGTCTCGGGCAATAGACTTATAGGCGAGTCCTGTGAACAAGTCATTCCCAGTATGTACAAGACAGGCAGGTCCAGTGATCGTAACGGTTCTATAACCACCGGCACTTTAACGGCCCCAGCAAGCGATCTGCAAAGGACCTCAGGTGGTTTCTGTCCGCCCTAACCTCAGCTGAGCTATCGGGGATCCAGCCCGACAGGCCACAACAAGTCAGCTCCGCGACAAACGTGACACCCAAGCTTCTCCCCCCCTCCATCCCCACCAAGGCCCTCTCACCGACAACGCGCGCCGGGGGCGGAGCCTGGCTCGGCCAATCATCAGCACGGAAACGCCAAACACAACGTGCTCGCCGCTCCGCCTCGAGAGAAATTCCGCCTCGGCGATTCGTCGACGGGGAAGTGACGGACAGACGAGAGAGGGGTTTGGTGTGGTCGCTGAGTTGTGAAATTTACACATTGTCGTCCGTACTTCGGGGAAAGATGGTCGCATCGCAACGGGGCTAAAGAGTGGGTGAGCTGTGCTGGCTGGACACATGGTGCACGGTGCTAACACGCAGTGCTAAGAGATTCCTGCGGACCCAGAAAAGAAGATTTGCTGCTAAGCGGCTTCTTTTCCACAGTTGTGGATTTACGCCTTGGCCACCGTTAGCTAAGTCTGTCTTGGGATTGCAGCTCAACTCAAGCGACCGCCGTTTGGACAAAATCGGAGCTTATCTAAATCTGCGGGGGTAAAGTCGGTGAATCAACAAGACAGGGGACAGACATTCTCAAGGGTGTCATCCTTTGCTTTTTTTTTTTTTTTCTTTAGTCATGACCCCGTGTTTGTGATCACAAGGAGTGAGGAGGGCTGGAGCTGTTGTTGACTGAAGTGTTTGGCGAGCCCACTACCACTATTCGCCAGCCCGCCGATGATCGTGATTAATCGCCTGCTACCGAACACACTGGGGGTGGTTTGTTTAGGTGTTTCCCCCCCTTTGAAGGTTTGACGTTGAACTGGAGGTGATAGTTATAGCTTAGTCTGTGGACTTGCATCTTCCCAGAGGATGATGAACACTTTTGTACTTTCCTAGCAGACTATCGGTCGTTACATCTGCCAACCTCTACACATTGTCGTCTAACTTAACACGAGTGGAGGGGGACTTTCCTCATCGAACAGGACTGGTTTTGCTCAGGGTTCCCTATTCGTTGGTGTGTCGGATGACTTCGTGGTGGAGATAACCCAACTCTCCGAGGAGTTCCAAGCTGTGGAGATCCCCTTTGGGACAGTGGACTAACAACTCTAGCCTGACTGGGAACGTGGAAAAAGACGGTTGATGTGTGGGACCAAGTGTGTGCCGAGGATCGTCGTCGTGTGAGGAAACAGGGAGGCATTGAGTGTTCGAACCCGGCTCCCAAACTGACCTCGTCCATCTTCAGGCTGGGGGACGACACGTTCACCACGTCACCCTCGGGCACCCCTCCGTCCCCCGGGGACGGCCAGACGACCCAGAACGGTGCTCCCCGCCGCCTCCCCCTCCCACCGGCATGCCCGCCAGTGAGTTCCACCCTTACCCCGAGTTTATGTTGGACTCGTCCCGATGTGACTCCGTGCGGCGAAAGTGCCGTGAACTTTGCTACAACACAGGTAGGGCAGGGTCCTTGGTCTCTTGTTAGTCCCTTCGCACCACAGTAACTGGCCTTTGGGGGAGGAGAGAGAAAAAAAGGGGGGATGGGAGAGGGGGACTGTGGTTTATCAGTTTTTCAATTTGCCGCTCTTTGCTTGGGGGCTAAAAATGATGAAAACAACTTGGTAAGCTTTAAAACATGCTGAACTTCCTGAAAGCTTGTGCAGTTTGCCATAGCAGCTGAGCTTCTGCCTCCCCCTTTCCCCGCCTCTTTATTTGCATGCGTTTGGTTATGGCTGTTTCTGTGTCGGCTTGGAAACGGTGTTTGCTGTCTCTTAAAACTGCTCCCCGTTTGATAGACCTCTTGGTTATAAGCTCGCTGAATTATTAGCTCGTTTGGAGGTGGAGAGCAGAAGAAAAGTTTCAAGGTGAAAGAAAGTAACGAAACGACCGAACGAAAGCTTAACAAGAGAAAAACTTGATCATATTCCAGTGTATAATTTACTTGTTTCTCGTTCGATTCCGTTTCCAGGAGTTTAAAACAGCCACATAGATTTATCTGGTTTTGTTTGATTTTTTTTTTTTTTTAAGAATTGGAAAGTACTGACAAAAACAAGCAGCAAATAATGGGAGGTATTATTTTTCTTCGCCCCAAGCAGTATTCAAGGCTCATGACTGGCATCCTGATGCGTTTTTACTGGTTTTTTCCTCTTCCTTTCCGAATTAGTATTATCAGTTTTCTTTATTATCATTATCATTGTCGTTATTGCCGTTGTTATTATCGTCATGATAATCATCACTATTGCCATAACCATTCCTACTATCATCATGATCAGTTTCGTTTTCAACAAGTCAGCCAGAACCTGATAGATGTGGAGATGTGTGCCCTCTCAAATTGCCACAGATTAATCTTATATATTTATAATTTGATTGTTTTTTATTTCTTATTTTCTGTGTTTTTTTTTTTTTAACAGACAAATGTAACTTGATTGTGTTTTCTCTCTTTTTTTTTTCCCCAGACAAAATTAAACTTCCTTACCATAAAGCGAGTGGCGTTTCATAAAGAACAATTAGCATTGTCATCCTGCCTTCCCCAACACCTCCCCCCATCACCACCACCACCATCACCACCACCACCCCTCTTGCTGGTCCTTCCTTACGACACTTCTTGGCTGTTTGGCTGCTTTTTAGTTTTGAGTTTGGCTTTGCCTGTAGTTACTAGTTGGCTTTCCTGGTGACGCTGGCATGAAAACGCTGTGTTGCTTTGCATTGCCCTCTTTACAGTCGTCTGACTTGTTCCGTGAGTGGGGTGGATCTTGTCATGGGTATTGGCATCCGTTGATCAGAATCGGTTCCGTAGAGCTAGCTGTAGCAGCTGATCATCATTGCTTTGTTAATTATTACATCTGTATGATTATCTTTTTATTTCTATCATTATTATTATTTTTTTTTACTTATTTGTCATTGATTTACGACCTGATTCAATATTAAGGGCAAGAGAGACATGAAATTCAATGAAGGGGGAAAAGAACGAGAGTTAAATACATTGATAGAGAGAGGGAGATATGAATAGCAGAACAGATAGGGAGAGGGGGATATGAATAGCAGAACAGATGGATAGAGGCCTTATCAGGACCCTAAGCATGGTAGAAATAGACAAGATGAAATTATAGATAAATACGTGGACATGACGCCAACTAAACGTTAGTAAATGACTATATAAATACCAGCGGATTTAGGCGAATGACTTGGATATGAGTAACCTCGAAATAAAAACCATAAATCGTATGAATCAATTAGACAGATGAAATTATAGATAGAAACGTGAGCAGAAAGCTAAGTGGACATCAGTAAATAACTATAAATACCAGTGGATTTAGGCGACTAATTTAGACATGAGCAACCTAGAAATAAACCATCAATCATATAGATAAATTAGGCAGATGAAAATGCATGAGCAGAAGGCTAACTAGACATCAATGATCACTAAGAAAATACTGGTCGATTCAGGCGACTAACTTGGACATGAGTAACCGAAGAATAAACCATAAGTCGTATAAATAAATTGTGTGCGTGTGTGTGTGTGTGTGTGTGTGTGTGTGTGTGTGTGTGTGTGTGTTTTCAATGCTGGTAAATAGATACATGTAAATGATATGTGCATAAAGGAATCGGGCAATGAATTCAAATAATCACGCTCACACGAGCTCGCGCATGCACACACACACACACACACACACAC
>JADBJO010000519.1:105000-107500 GCA_016801955.1 Conus betulinus | reverse complement strand
GCGGGGAGCGGAAGTTGTGATGTAGACAAGATGGTGATGGTGGCGCGGGGAGCGGAAGTTGTGATGTAGACAAGATGGTGATGGTGGTGCGGGGAGGGAAGTTGTGATGTAGACAAGATGGTGATGGTGGTGCGGGGAGGGAAAGTTGTGATGTAGACAAGATGGTGATGGTGGTGCGGGGAGGGAAGTTGTGATGTAGACAAGATGGTGATGGTGGTGCAGGGAGGGAAAGTTGTGATGCAGACAAGATGGTGATGGTGGTGCGGGGAGGGAAGTTGTGATGTAGACATGATGGTGATGGTGGTGCGGGGAGGGGAAGTTGTGATGTAGACATGATGGTGATGGTGGGTGCGGGGAGGGAAGTTGTGATGTAGACAAGATGGTGATGGTGGTGCGGGGAGGGAAGTTGTGATGTAGACAAGATGGTGATGGTGGTGCGGGGAGCGGAAGTTGTGATGCAGACAAGATGGTGATGGTGGTGCGGGGAGGGAAGATGGTGATGGTGGCGCATAAATGAAGATTGCGGTGTTCAGGCTGTGTGGTGGCAGAAGTGATAATCTTGGCAATAAATCAGGGGGATGGGGGTGGGGGTTGAGGGGAGGGGGGCGGATGTGTGTGTGTGTGGGGAGGGGGGGGGGGGGATCGCAGTGTGACACACAAAGTCTTACTCGTCGAAAAAATGGACTCCGGTGTTAACACCGGTAGATGGAAATTAGCCAAGGTACGGGCTGCGACCTTCTCTGTTGCATAGCTGTTGGACGGGGCTCTATATCACGTAGGGAGGCGGGAGAAGGAGAAGCAGTGGAGTGAGTGAGGGAGTGGGGGAAGGGCGGTGGCGGAGAGGGGGGGGGGGGGGGGGGGGCGACGGCGGTCGGGCAAACGGGGGGGGGGGGGGGGGGGGGGAGAGAGTCACGTTCGGGAAAAGTATCGGGGATGTAAAACGTGTGCAGGAAAACGGATATCGAGGGTTCTTAAAGCTGTAATGCGCTTTCTTTCATCCGACCCATCTTCAAGGCTTGTTAGTCGCAGAGCAGTGGTACAGTATTGTTTGAAGTGGGTACAACAAGCGATCATTGACTTTAAGCCTGGCTGGATTTTTTTTTTCTACGTGGGTTAGGTTGGCTTGGTACACTGGTGTTTGAAGGGTTAAGATAATATTTTTGTATTCATTGAAATTTTTTTTTTTTTTTTTTTTTTTTTTTTTTAGTAAGAAACTCGGAATATTTGAATTGAGGTTGTAGGGAAAAGAACCCAAAATTGGTGTGTGAAAAACCTTTCATTTGATCTTAGGGGAAATCTTGATTTCATAACCCTACAGAATACAGTGAATTTGGGAGGGAGCGAGGGTGGGGATGGGGGGTGGTGAATGTGTGTCACGCAAGCTTAGGTCTTGTTCCATTCATACTGACGACTATCCCTTACCGTGTGTAGGTCTGAAGTCATGCTGTCTTCTATACAAAAAACCTCTCGCACTGTCCCCGAGCGAAGAAAACATTGATTAGTGGATCTGGCTCGAGTGCTGTTCTCCCCTGTGGATACAGGTCTTGGCGTTGTTCTTTTTTTTCTGTCTGTCTGTCTTTCATTCTTTTCTTTCCTTTCTTTCTCTGTCTTTTTTTTTCCTTCTCTTTTTGTTTCTTTTTCTTTTTTTTTCTTTTTTTTGACTCAAGAGTAGGATTTTTTGTCGTTACAAGATAGTGAAGTGTAGACAGGTTAGGAGGTTCGTTGGTTTCTGTTGGTCCTCCCATGGCCGTGCATCCTAACAGACCTGTGCGTTCCTGCATTAACGCGGGGGGCTGGTTGACCTGATAGGCAAGGCCTCAAACACTTGTTCCGTGGTCTTTTCTCTTCGGAGTTTTAACCTCTGTGCAGAGAGCGCGGTCCCGGTCCCTTCCTTGTCTTTCGAACGGGGACATTAAACCGAGGTCTTGTGTGTAAGCACATGCTTTCAACAAGCAGCAGCAGCAGCAGCAGCAATAACAAGAACAACAGCAGCAGCAGCAGCAGCAACAACAACAGCAGCAGCAATAACACCACCACTACCACCACCAGCACCACCACCAACAAACAAACACACACTTAGACTCACGCTAAATTCCATTTCACCTTTCGGAGAAGAGAAGGGACATCGTGATGCCGATGGGAAGGGCGACACAATGACAAAATACATCTACACTGGTATCGTGTTTAGACATCATCTCCGATGACGGGAATGTGGCTACCTTGACGGTGGGATTTAAAGAAGAGGAAAAAAAAAAAAAAAAAGACCAACAACAAAAACAGCAAAAGTCCTACCGGTGGTAAATCTTAAACGTTTTAAGCCGATGAGCGAAGACAGAAATAAAGTGCACATTTCAGATAAGACACATTTAATACACCACATCTTTCCTTTCCCCGACCCTTTTTCCAGATTACACCCCCCCATCCCCCCCCCCCCCCCCCCCCCCCCTCCAAATATACCTAGTGAAAGTGTGAAGTGTGTTCATTTCATGTAACGGTGTTA
>JADBJO010000519.1:95000-102500 GCA_016801955.1 Conus betulinus | reverse complement strand
GGGAGTTGATCAGTATTATGTGGCCCAGTGTCATAGCTGCGCTGTGGGACTCACCACCTCTGCCTTCAGTGCGCTGTGCTCTGCCGTACCATGGCATAGAATATCATTGTGCTGTGTCCTGCTGTTTCACAACGTATTGTATGATCATGCACGTGCTGTTGTGTTGCGCCGTGCTATTCGATAAAGCACGTGTGGTTGTATGTAGTTATCTGTCCACTCTTTAAGGGAGCTCGCCTTACTAAGAGTTCTGACAGTGACAGTTGTACAACTTGCCGCCTTTCGTTGACGCGTTTCACCGCACTGTATATCCCTGTTCTACCTCTCTGTCCTTCACAGCGTGGTCGGACTTTCCGGGCTCGGTGTCGGACGGGCGGGGGGCCGGGCGGCGAGCTGAGTTACGCCCCTTTGCAAGGGAGCCCCGGGCTGGATGGGGGAGTGGGCAGCTCCCCCTCGGAGACGGACCACCTCCGCCACATGTCCACCATGGCCTACTCCTCGCCGCACGCGCCGGCCTCCCAGCTGAAGAACACCCCGCCCTACTCGGTGAACGGCATCAGCCTGTCTGGGGAGAACGTCACCAACCTGCTGCACCCGGCCTCCATGGGTTACCACCAGCCGGCCGCCGACATGTACAGTGAGTATCTCGGGGGTTTCTGCCTGGGGGGAAGGAAGGAATTGTGTGTGTGTGTGTGTGTGTGTGTGTGTGTGTGTGTGTGTGTGTGTGTGTGTGAACAATAACAAGAACATATTATCTTGCCATATGAAAACTAGTTTTTGCGGGGCATGCCACATCTTGCAACATAACATTAGCAGCAGAAAGAAAAAGCATAGTGTGTATCAGAGTCTGATTAAATTTTCTGTCTCCTAAGAGAAAAAACACAACAGGATATACTGGGGGCAGGTGCAGGTTGGAAGCAGTCCAATAACTTGAGATCCGAGGGTTTTGTCATTTTAGTCTCTCTCTGTGTGTGTGTGTGTGTGTGTGTGTGTGTGTGTGTGTGTGTGTGTGTGTGTGTGAAGAGGGCTTGGGGGGGGGAAGGGGGGGGAGAGAGAAGGGAGGTGGGGGGAAGCGGGAGGAAAGTTGGGCTGGGAGGGTGGGGAGGGGGGGGGGGGGGGGGGAGCGGAAGGTGAGGCGGAGAGGGAAAACCGTGAGTTTTGTATTGCGTTCGCATGTGGATTTCTTCTCTTTTTTTTTTAAACGTGTGAATGTGTGTTTTTTTTTGTTTATTTTCTGTTTGTTTGTTCTATGATACCTTCCAGTTTTACCGATTTGTTCTTTTCTGAGATTTCTTATATGAATAATAATTTTGAGAACGCAGATTTTGGTTTGGGGACTGAGGTTGGAATCGAGTGAATTTCTCTTTGTCTCTCAGTCTGTCTGTCTGTCTGTCTGTCTGTCTGTCTCTCTCTGTCTCTCTCTCTCTCTCTCTCTCTCTCTCTCTCTCTCTCTCTCTCCTCTGTATGTCTGCCCGTCTCTGTCTCTGTCTGTCTGTCTGTCTGTCTTTCTGCGCGCGCGCACGTGTATGTGTATGTATGTGTGTGTTTAAACCAAAATTTAAAAAAAAAGGGAGAGAGAGAGAGAGAGAGAGAGAGAGAGAGAGAGAGAGAAGAGAAGTGTTGATGTGAAATGATAAGGCAGTGGATGACGATGAGTAGTATTATGATGATCCTGTGTGTTTCTGTCCATGCTGGTCTCTACTCAGACGCCATGCAGCACCCGCACATGCAGCAACGGGAGTAGTACGACAACTCCATGTATAGTAAGTATCCATGGCAACTGTCGTCACTGTGTGTGTGTGTGTGTGTGTGTGTGTGTGTGTGTGTGTTTATGTTTATGTGTTTGTCTGCCTCTGCTCTCTCTCTCTCTCTCTCTCTCTCTCTCTCTCTCTCTCTCTCTCTGTCCCCTCCCTCGCTCCTCTCTCTCTCTCTCTCTCTCTCTCTCTCTCTCTCTCTCTCTCTAACCCCTTTAGATTAGTTACGGCCTGTCTACATTGCCCTGTTACATCGAGTAGTTAGTGCCCAGTGTTTCTCCTTATTGTTGTTGGTTTTTGGTTGTTGTTGTTGTTGTCTTTTTGTTTTTCGACTTGACTGCTGCTTACGTTGATTTTCGTAGGGAGAATTTTTTTTTTTTTTTCTTCAGGTATTCTTTTATTTTATTTTCTTGTATTCCTGTTCATTTGTAGATTGTTCAGAAACTTCGCTGATTGTTGTTAATGTCGTCAGTTGTGCACTGTTATGAATTGGTCATTTTTAATTCAGTTGTACTGCTTTTGTTGTTAAGGTATTCAGCCTAAGTTCATCATGAATTCGTGAGGGAAAACACACAAACACACACAGACACGCTCGCGCGCGTGCGCGCTCTTACACACATATACGCGCACACGTACACACAACACACACACACACACACACACACACACACACACACACACACACACACACACACACACACACACACACACACACACACACACACACACACACACACACACACACACACACACACACACACACGAGCGAGATACAAATGTATGCTAGAGGTTTTGTCCGGAGGTTTTTTTTTTTCTTTCTTTTTTCTTTTTTTTGTATGCCAGTTAAAACAGTCATTCAGCTAATTAGTCACAGCCGCAGTTAGATTACTGTAACAATCAGTTAGATTAAATCCGCTGTAATAATCAGTTATGTCGTCAGTCAGCTAGCCACATACTTAGCGGGTTGCTGGTGGATAAATTAAGAAATAGACTGATAAAGAAATACGTAAGTAATGGTTACAATGATATAAGTCCGCATGGTTACATCAATTTTGCGTTCGCTGTCGGAACTTGGTTAGAAGTTGCTGCCATGAAACGGCACTCGTGGTAAGGCGGGCGAGGAACAGCATAGACACAGTCGGCGTTGTCTGTCGCAGCATCCCTCCTTTCGTCGACCGATGTTCAGCCTGCCTCTTGGAGACCGTTAGTTACGTCACAATCAGGGTTTTCATGTTTGCAGCCACCAAAGGTCGTAGGACATACGGAACCTGGGCGTGATTCCTTTTGTCCGGTTGCTGGTACAAGTACGGCGTAAATCGCACCAGTAGAAACAATAAGGGTATGTTTTTCAAAGTGTCCGGATACGGATATCGGAACGGCTACGGTTACGGTTATGTTTATCTTGACCGGAGCTGGGAGGGATCGACGCAGTCCCGGACAGGGTTAGCGGATGAGTGTGTCCATCCCTTGCATCACTTCTCGTGACTTTTTATGCACCCACCCACCCTCCCCTTTTATTATTATTATTATTATTATTAAGCTCGGGCTATATAACAGTCAGTGTTAGTCCTATAATTGTATTGAATGTATGGGGGAGCATGTCAGGTGAAAAAATAGTTCAACACCCCCCCCCCCCCCCCCCCCCCCCTTCAAAGGGGATTTGAACTCACGAGTTCTGACTGCTGGCTTCGGCACGTTTCATTTTGTATTTTGATAAAGGAGTGCATGAAACTCAAAAACAGGACAGATTTCAACATAGAAAAAGACGAATTCATGAGAACAAAAAACGTCAGTGTAATTAGGCCCTTCATTCTCCTGATAGAAAAAAGAAAACGGTATCAATAAAAATTTGTCTGAATTTGCATTTCTTTCCCCCTCCCTCCCTGTAGTCATCCTCGAAACTTTTCAAGTCGACACGAGAACTTCCGTGGGCCCAAAATTTGCATGCGCGTGCTGATTGGAATCTGCTCGCCATGCTGTCAATGATCTCCAAGACTGGCGTGCGCAAATTGACTCCGTTTGTATACAGGGTCTCAGAAAACACACGAGCACGTGCACACCACACACACACACTCGGGACACCGCGGCCCTCACGCCAGGCCACAGTCAAGAGCTTTTTTAAGCGCGAGTGGTTTATGCCAAGAGACACAAATCGCGCTAATGATAGCGAAGCACGTGCGGGGAATTCTCACACGAGCAGTCCAAGGACCCTGACAAAATGACAAATGGCTAAACGATGACACACAACTGTTCGGTTGCGCGATGTTAATAACTCTATCTCCACCCGGAACTGCTGCTGCTAGTTCTGAGGAGGGAGGCATGAATGAACAAGGGAGGGGGCGGGGGGTCGGACGATCGCATAGGGAGGGGATCGAGGAGGTGGAGGACAACACGTTAAGCAATCACGCACGATAATGTTTGCAGTGTAGCGTGAACTCGGCAACTGTGGGGTCATAGTACGGGGAAATATTAGAGTCAGAATTCTGCAGAATTTAGGACGCGGCAAATTCTTTTTTTTTTTTTTTTTTTTCATCCGGAGGCACATACTGGCAAATTTTTTTGTGAAAATCCAACGGATTGGATCGATTTATATTTCATCATTAATGCTTTTTAATCTTTAGATATTGGCGCGTTTCAGAGAGGTTTCAGCCAGACACTCCCTTCCTTCCATCCCTTCCGGAAATTAAATATTGCTAAAGCAGTTTCCCCCGAGGTGGTAATTGGTGATTTCTAAACGTAGGAACTCGGACAAAAAGATGCAGTTCCAAGTTCATCATCAGCCTATCCCGTTTTGCGGGTTTCAGATCGAAATAAATCTGCTGCTATTTCAGACGACTGAAAAAAAAAAAAAAAAAATAGTTTTAAATATCTGTGATAAGAAAATATGAGTGTATGGCACTGACAAGAGAATAAGCAGATGAAAGGGGGGGGGGGGGGGGGGATAATCGGTCAGAAACAACAACAAACATAAATGCAAGACTCTATGCGAAATTCAAAATGTTTCTCCATTTGACGAATGTTATCCACCATACTTTGAGTCGGAAGCGGGTCGATGGGTAATTAAGAAACAACATCCTGGGAGGGCCGCGGAAACCGGGAAGCTCTTCCGTCACAGTGAAAGGGTTCAACTCCCGACAAACGTCTCCGGTTCAACATTCCCCTTTGGCACAGCCCTCTTGTTCGCGTCAGGCCTGTTTGTGCGCCCGGTGCTGGGGCCGCGCCGGCGAGAGAGGGGAACCTGAAAGCTGGACTGTCGCTGCCGCTGATGAACTCCTCCGCCTGTGTATGTTGACGTGGAAGTTCATCTGGCTCGGGATGGCCTTTTTTTTTTTTTTTTTTTTTTTTTTTGGGGGGGGGGGGTGTGGGTGGGGGTTAAACTTTTTGCCATTCTGTATCATTATCATAACAATGATAGTAGTAGTAATAGTAGTAGTAATAATAGTAATGATAATAATCATTATTATCATCATCATCATTATTATTATTATTATTATTATTCATTGTTTATTGATCTACCTTTATCATAATCATCATCATTATCATTATTATCATAATCATTAATCATTGTTGATTAATTCATTTTTATCGTCTTCATCGTAATTGTCATTATCATTATTGTGATGCTGCTGCTGCTGCTGCTGCTGATGATGATGATTATAATCCCGCGTGCCGTAGACACTGTTGCGTGCTCTGTCTGCATGCTTGCATCGCAATCTCGTTTTCACTCGGTCTGCTACTGACAAACACAAGCGAGTTCCCTCTTTTGAATAGTTTGAAATTAAATGAATGAACAGTCAGACGTCTATTAGTCCGTTCATAGCAGAAAGCAACCCAGTTCAACATCCACCAAGACGGCCTGCATTTGGGGTTTTGAACGTAAACGGATAGTGGCCCACAGTCGAACTGTTAGAGCGTTCGCCTGCGGAGTTGACGGTTACGAGTTCGAACCACTAGTAAGGTCGCTTTCTTTTTTTTTTTCTTTTTTTTTCTTTTTTTTTTTTTTTTTTTTTGTTTTTGTTTTAACCTGTGCGAGAAATTGTCTGTCAGTCTCGCAGAAAGTCTGCACCTAACTCAGTTCAGGGAACATTACGGCGGAGGAAGGAGAGAGAAAGGCTCCGCCTTCCATCATGCTTTCCACCTGACAGGGTGACTCGCCGACAGTTCACTACCTCCACGGCATAAAGTATGGGATGGATCTTGAAAGAAAAAAAAGAGAGAGAAAGATGGGGGGAGTGAAAAGGGGGGGGGGGGGGGGGGGGAAAAAAAGAAAAGAAAAAGAGAAAGAACAGAGGAAACAAAGAAGGAAACAAAGATACAGTGTAGTGACTCCTGGAGGTCAGGTGGGTTTTCTAAACGGTTCAGAACGAGACGTTCATTCCTGTCTTTGCACAATGGTAGTGCCACAGTGTGTCCAATTCCGACTGGACACTTTCGCCTTCCGACACACACGGTGGCACTGTTGATCTAATTCAGTTTCTGCATGAGTTTTTTTTTCTGGACTAGATGGTCGCTTCTGCCAGGCGACGCGCGCAGTGCCAGTGTTTGTTCGATTCTGTTGCTGCCCCGATCAGTTCTATCACAGTTCCGCACCAGACAGTCGCTTCTCTCTTTCCACCACGCTCTCGGTGCCACTCGTTCAGGTCTGTTTCCGCCCCCAGTTCTTCGGGCTGGTCTGGAAGGGCCTGTGCAGGAAATCCGATTTGATAGCCGCGTGTTTTTTTCAAACGAGCATAACGAAAACTCTAATTCTTTTTTTTTTTTTTTTATTTTTATTTTTGCACCTTCACTTCTTCCAATACAGGAAATGTTTTACACATGAACTTGTAGACTCCGAATACATCATCGGCAACAGCACCGCTTCTGGCATTGCAGTTAATTTAGGGAGCGGGGGTGGATTCTAGCATTCCTCGGCACCTGAGGATCTCTGCTATAAACGTTAAGTGGAAGTGTTGGGGAGAGAGTGTAAGTGTGTGTGTGTGTGTGTGTGGGGGGGGGGGGGGGGGGCAGCTACCGGTCCAACTCGCTGTCAAGGGGAGAACGAATTCAGAAAACAGCAACCAACAGGCTGTTATCACCTTTAGATTCAGCGAGTTTCTCTCGCTTAGAATGACCAGTGGTCGACATCCGTGGCAGACCCTGCAAAACTATCGCCTTGTTTTCGGGTCAAAACAGGACGTGGGAAAAGTATACACAACACACACACGCGCGCGCGCACACGCACACGCACACGCACGCACGCACGTACGCACACACACACACACACACACACACACACACACACACACACACACACACAGGGGACCTATCTATTCATGGCTGACAATCATGTCGGTTCGTTTGCCAGCAAGGTCAGTGAGTGGGACCCGTGTCCCACCTAGCAGGTTCATTTTGTAGGGTCGGTACCCGCAAGTAGCGATGACATTTGTAGGCCTGCCTAAGCGCGCCGGCCTGACGAGATCTTTGAAGGCTGAAACTGGGTTCAAAGCCTGTATGTAGCATCATGACGTTATTTTTTTCCAGGGAGTCGTGGTATGGTGCGCCTTCGCCACTGTCGGCGGGCCAACGGTGGTAACATTGTTTTGCTTGATGGATTTCCTTTTTTTTTTTTTTTTTTTTTTTTTTTTTTTTTTTTTTTTTTTTTTTTTTTTGGGGGGGGGGGGGGGGGGGTCGGGGGAGGGGGGGGGTGTTGGTGAGAGGGGTGGAGAAATTATGACCACAGTAGTAAAGTCGAATTAGTAATGACCATAGT
>JADBJO010000519.1:72500-82500 GCA_016801955.1 Conus betulinus | reverse complement strand
TGTGTTTATCCCTGAAGACGGAATGTGGCTACTTTATCGGTCGCATACGCAAAAAAAAAAAAAAAAAAAAAAAAAAAAAAAAAAGTGATTGTGAAACGTCGGAATTTTAGCTGAGGAACGGCGGGAGAGGAGAGGGGAGAGAGGGGGGAGAGGGGGGGGGGGAGAAAGAGAGGAGGTGGAAGAAAGAGGAGGGGAGAGGCGAGAGAGAGGAGAGAGAGAGAGAGAGAGAGAGAGAGAGAGAGAGAGAGAATGGTTTAGGGAAGTCAAATTTTCAAAAATTGGCGGAACATAACTGGAAAAGATGTCCTGGTCTGACGTCCAGTCAAAAGGACATTCATCTGTTAATGGATTTTATTTTAAACGGAGAAAGAACTGAAGCAGACTTTTTTTTTTTTTTTTTAGTTTTCGGTTTTTTATCTGTCTCTGCTCGGTCTGTCTCTGTCTCCTCCCTGTCTCTCCCTCTCCCCCCCTCCCCCCCCCCTCTCTCTCTCTCTCTCTCGCTCTCTCTCCTCTCTCTCTCTATCTTCTCCCTCTGTGTCTATCTGTCTCTCTCTGTGTCTCTCTGTCTCTCTCTCTCTCTCTCTCTCTCTCTTGTACAGTAACGTGGTGCGTCTGGTTGCGCCTTTGCAACACACAGCAGGCCTGGGACTGTGTTAATCAGCGGGGTTGCCGCCTACCTGGTTCAGCGCCAAATGACCTCCACAGCACTGGCCTGAGAGAATGAATCGGGGGCGATTCGGGATTGAAAAGGCACCCTTACCCCCAATTATATATATTATATATATAATATATGTATATATGTGTATATATATATATATATATAAATATATGTGTGTTGTGTGTGTGTGTGTGTGTGTGTGAAGGAGAGAGAGAGAGAGAGAGAGAGAGAGAGAGAGAGAGAGAGAGAGAGAGAGAGAGAAGGGGGAGAGAGATATTGTTATCGTGATTAGTATTATTGTTACTATTACAAGTTTCTTTTCGTTTCAAGGTCCTGTACATATAAATTTAAACGTGTCAGTTTTACAAATGAAGGAAATAAAGGACAAAATGTAAACTAATCTCTGAACATAAGAAAGGAAAATTCAGGAGGGAAAAGGCAACGTAAAGAAATCGAAAACACATGTACAAACGTGTATGTTGTTGAATGAGCATGGTTCGTGGACGATGGAGTGATACAAAAAAACAAAAAAAAAAAAATGACAAGAGAAAAAGAATCATGGATTTTTGTTTTCCCATGACACAGTCTCTGTCTCTCATGCCAAGGTCGTGGGATAGCGAAGAAACTGGTAATAATCTCAAGGCGCATTCTCTCGTCTCACATGCACTAATCTTCGAATACTTTTTCTTGTACTCTTCGACCCATTTTCTGTTCTTGTTTTCTAATCGCATATTGTGTACTTGCAGTCATTTGAGACCATTTTCTCTGATAAGTTTCCATCATTTTGGAAACCACAACCCCACCACTCCCCAAACCGATCCCGTGTCCAAACAAAAAAAACTGACGGATAATAAATACTCCTCCTCCCCCCCCCCCCCCCCCCCCCCACACCCCCACCCCCCCCCCCCCCCAACCCCATCTTGAATGTTTAGAGTGCAAGTTTTTCGAAAAAAAAAAGAAAACGGAGACCGAAATATAGAATTAGTTGATAGACCACCGGACTCATGATCGATCCTGGGGGTTGTTGCGGGTTCGAATTTCGTACTGGGGATGATTTTTCCCTCGGAGTTAATATTGGTTCTGACTCCACTCCATTCCCCAATACAGTCTTTGGGATGAGACTATAAACCGAGGTTCCGTGTGTGAACGCACCCCGCACAACATCTTGCACACACGTAAAATCCCATCACCAACTTTCGGAAGAGATGGCTAGTTTGGCCGTTGGTATGGATGACACGTTACACCATAGCATGCACCTTCCCGAAGATGGAGTGGGGCATTAAGGCGGGATGGCCGGGTCACACATTACAAAAAGTCCAACGCCTTAATGGCGGAAGCAGAAAAAAAAAAAAAAAAATAAAAAACGGTCACACATACAAAAGTCCACTGCCTGTCTATACAGGCAGTGTCCGCAGGAGGAAAAAAAAGGTATCAGTCTGCGTACGCAGAAAAAAAAGAAAGAAAGAAAAAATGAAAAACCACTTGTATGTGATGTTTTCTATCATTGATTCTAAATTTCGAAAAAAAAAAAAAAACAAAGGGGGGAACGGGGGTGAAAAGGCACCCCTTTACCCCCAAATTACAGTAATTAAGTGAAGGGTTTTCATCATCAGTGTATTTCATTACCAAATAGAATGTTTCCACATCTGCGTTTCATCTGAGGTCTGTATTTTTAGAGTTCAAATTTCCTTGGTATATGTCGGTGTTTACCACTTTTTCAAAGATATTTTTCCTCAGCTGTAATCAAAAATCGGATTGTTCATTTTAAAGACTCCTCTCTCTCTCTCTCTCTCTCTCTCCTCTCGTCCCGATCTCTCTCTCTCTCTCTCTCTCCTTCTCCCCCTCCTCTCCTTTTCGATACCACATCCCTCCTATCTCTCCCCCACCCTCTTTCCACCCTCTCTCACCTCTCCTCTGGTTGGGTTTTTTCTTTTCTGCAGTTAGTTTTTTCTGCTGCAGGTTTGTCGGATTAATCAGCTCAAAAGATCTATAATTACCGCTCCGTCACTGGCTGCATGTGATTTTCGTTTAATGATTGGCATGTCATTGACTTTAAAGAAAGAAAAAAATATGAATTCCACAGCCCATGAGCCACTGAACAGGGAACACCCTCCCGCAGTCCAAGCACTTTGACGTCATCGTGCCAGGAAACATGGGACGCTGTCCAAGCACTTTGGACGGCTAGCGTCTTTTTTTCTCCTTTAGTTCTTGTTCTTCTTTCTGTGGTGCAAACATTCGTTGATTGGCTTGTCTTTTCGTTTGCAAGGGCCGCGTTGCAATCTCTGGCTCTCTCTTTCTCCCCTGTTTCTCTCTCTGTCGTTCCTCCTTACTTTATCTCCCTCCTCCTCCCTCTCACTCTCTCTCTCTCTCTCTCTCTCTCTCTCTCTCTCTCTCGAACTCTCTCTCTCTCTCTCTCTCTCTTTTCTCTCCTCCAACACACACACACCACACACACCACACACACATGCACACACACACAAACGCGCGCATGCGCGCACAAACGCAACGCGCGTGCACACACACACACACACCACAACACACACACACACACACACACACACACACACACACATGTGAATGTCTGTCTCTGTCTGCCTCTCTCTCCCCACTGTCGGTCTGTCTGTCGTGTCTGTACTCTCATACACATACGCACACACCTGCGGATGCACACACGCACGCACACACTCGCGTGCTCGTCGTGCGCGCGCGCACAACACACAGACACACACACAGACACGCAACACGCACATGCGCGCATAGCACACACACACGCATGCGCGCGCGCACACACACACACAGCACACGCGCACACAACAACACACACACACGCACACACGCATGCACACACACACACACCACACACCCGCGCGTGCACACAACACACACACACACACAACACACACACACACACACACACACACACACACACTCTCTCTCTCTCTCCTCTCACACACACACACACACACACACACACACACACAATACTACGCATGCACACACGCGTACACACCCGCACACAGTTTGCGCATCCAAGTAATAACAACAGCACTATTCGTTTGAGAAAAGCAGACAAACGCACGCACTTATCCACTCAGTCTTTGTCCTGTCACGACAAGGTTTTGAGAACATCAACAAACCACTGGCGCTGGTGTTGAAAGAATTACATTTGTCCAGCTTGTGCACATCGGTTGATTCGTCTTCGTCGTCTTCCTTTTATTTCAGGAAATTATTTGTTTGTAATCTCCCTCCGTCTCCTTCTTCTTTAACACTTTTGTGCAGCTCCTTCATTTTCGTCTTCCTCTTCTTCCTCTTCCTTTCACCTCCCCCTCCCCCCCCCCCACCACCCCCCCCCCCCCCCCCACCTTCACCCCCTCCTCCTCCTTGTCTTCGTCCTTTTGTAGTCTGCATTTGTGCTTCTCTCTTTCTTCCTCTCCTTTATTCCTTTTCCTTTCTTTCTTTCTGTCTCTCTTCTTCTGCCCGTCCCCCCCCTCCTCCTCCTCCTCCTCTTCCTCCTTCCTGCCCTCTTCCTCTTCCTCCTCCCTCTCCTTTCTCCTCTTCCCTTCCCTCTCCTCCCTCCACTATCTGCTCCCCCTCCCCCTTCTCTTCCTCCTTGCTCTCCTTATTCTTTTTTTTTCCTTTAAGTCATATCCCACCTCCTCCCCCCATTTTTTTCCCTTCCTCTTGTCTTGTCTCTTCTTTACCCCCCCCCCCCCCCCCCCACTCTTGTTGTTGTTATTGTTGTTGTCCTTTCTTCTTCTTCTTCTTTTTCTTTCTTCTTCTTTCTTTCTTCTTCTTCTTCGTTTTATTCTTTCTTCTTCTTCTTCTTCTTCTTTCTTCTTCTCTTTCTTCTTCTTCTTCTTCTTCTACCAATTCTCCTCCGATTTGCAGAGGTTGTAGTTCATCCTTATGGATCGTTGGCCACCTTTTTTTTTTCTCCCTCAACCATACTTTTTTTGTATGTGTGCACACCACCACGGAGCCCTTCATTGATCAGCCAACAAAGGAGGGTACCGGGTGCATCTTAACGTAATTAAAAAAAAAACCGCCCCTCCGCCATCATCTCTCCGTCCTCCTTTTCCTCCTCCTCCTCCTCCTCCTCCTCCTCCTTCATCTCCTTCGTGCTCTTCCTCCTTGTTCTGTTTCCCCACTCTTGCGTCTTCCCCCCCCTCTCCCTCTCTCTCTCCCCCTCCATGCCGTTCCCCCCCCCCCCCCCCCCCACCCACCCCCGCCATGGTCTTTTCCTCCACCGGCGGACGTAGCGCAGAGATAACAAAAGACCGATCCAGGTGATCGATCCGCATCTTTACCTGAAGGAGCCTGCACTGTTCAGTGTGCAGTCTGCCCCCCCGGTTGTGTCTACACCTGATCCGTGTTGGCGGCTGATGGGGTCCCAACTCATTAACAAATTGCCTGGCATGGAGGAGGAGGAGGAGGAGAAGGGAAGTGGAAGGAGAGGAAGTGGGGGGGGGGGGGGGAGGGTTGACCGTGAGGGTAGGGGAAGAGGGAGTGGGGATGGAGGAGGGGGGGGGTTGCCGGAGGAAGGCGCGAGGGTAAGACGAGACGGTGGATGGGGGAGGGTGCATATGAAAGACGAACGTCTTGTTCTGTCCGTCACATGCACAATGTTAATACCATGTAGGTAATAACATGGGATTTAGGGAAAGACTTGTTTCTCTGAGGGCCTCTCTCTCTCTCTCTCTCTCTCTCTCTCTCTCTCTCTCTCTCTCTCTCTCTGTCGCCCGCGATAGGCGCGCAGCGTTCATCTGAATATAGATGTATATCCCCCGACCCTCCAGTCACACGTCTGATGGGGGGGGGGGGGGGGGGGGGGGGGACAAATAAGAGAGGAGAAAGCCGGGTCTGGCTGGGGACGGAGGTGGGGGAAGAGGACACCCTCTCTCCTCCGCCGCTGCCCTTCCTCCCCGTTCCCCCCCCCCCCCCCCCCCCCCCCCCCCCCCAGCCCTATCCATCCTGTGGGCCGGCGGAAAGCGGAGAGTGGAGGTATTCTTCGGCAGCACGTCCGCCCATTTCCCTTCGCCTGCCTTTTTTTTGAGGGGGTCCAGAGAAAATTGCATTTTTATGAGACGGAGCCTTCGAGTCCAATAGAAAGAAACCCCACCTCTTTTTCTCTCCCTCTTTCCCTCTGTATGTCTGTCTCTGTGTGTCTTTTACTCGTGCGCGCGTGTGGCGCGCGCGCGCGCGCGCGCACACACAACACACACACACACACACACACACACCACACACACACACACACACACACACACACAGATACGCGCACGCGCGCGCACACACTCTGAAACATGCGTGCATTCAAAATTCTCTCTCTGGTCTCTCTTTGTCTCAGTCCTTGTCTGTCTGTCTGTCTCTCTGTCTGTCTGCCTCTCTCTCTATCTCTCTCTCTCTCTCTCTCTCCATCTGTCTCCGTCTCTCTCTGTGTCTGTGTCTCTCTGTCTCTCTTCCCTTTCTCCCTCCTCCTTCCCTCCCCCCCCCCCCTCTCTCTCTCTCTCTCTGTCCCCTCCCTCCCCCATCCCTCCCCGCTTTCTCTCTCTCTCTCTCTCTCTCTCTCTCTCTCTCTCTCTCTCTCTCTTTCACTTCCCCGTCTTGTCAAGTCACGGCCAGGAGGTGATAGACGTCCCCACTCTGTTCCCTTTGAGACGTCTGATGAGTTCCTTTTGTGCCCCTGACCTCCCCCATTCCCCCCCCCCCCCCCCCCTTCTTCCGCGCTCCACCCATCTCCTCACCATTCTCCCCCCCCCCCCACCCCACCCTGCTCTTCTCTCATGCCGTCAGTTCGTCGAAGCGACCGGCGGTGGCCGACAAGCGAACAGAGAGCCATTGAATAGAGCGCGCGGAGGGGGAGGAAGGGAGGTGGGGGGATGGGGATTGGAGTGGGCGAGTGGAGGGAGGGGGATAGAAGTTAAAAAATGGGTCGACAGGGGTGAAATGATGAGAAAAAACGAAAAAGGACGGGTAGGGGTAAGGGAGAGGGTAGGGAGACTGGAAAAGAAGAGGAGGAGGTGGGGGGGAGGGGGAGGGGAGGGATGGGGCGGGAAGAGGAAGAGGGAAGCGTTGGAATAAGAACTCTTGAGAAGCGAGGTACGTGTGTGTAGGGGGGGGGGGGGGGGGGGGGAGAGCAAGAGAGAGAGAGAGAGAGAGAGAGAGAGAGAGGAGGAGGAGGGTTGAATTGATAGGTTTGGGGGGAAAGTGTTTGGGGGGTACAGCAGAGGGGCAGGCAGGGAAGAGGCAGTGGTGGAGGGGGTGTAGAAGGTGGAGTCGGACGTGATGAGAAGGGCAAGGGAGGTAAGAAAGGCGACGCACAGGCGAAGACGAGGGATGCTGAAGGGATGACAGCCTTTTTGCTCGACTTCTGACTGTTATCGATTGATTTTCTTCTAATTGACCCTGTCATCATCTCTCCACGCTGTTTTTCTCCCTTCTTGCTTTCAGCTTTGGTAAAGTTTTCAACTAACAACTGTCTGCTTACAACATTAAAAAGAACGCCTTTTTGCAAAGCTACTACTATTTCTTGGCCATGTTACTACCACTATTACTGCTGCTACTACTAGTCTGCTGTTGTCGCTGTTGCTGCTGCCGCCACCACAGACTTCTATCGTTGCTGCTAATATTACTATTACATGGTTATTCTTTCTTCATGTGGATAATATAATATTTGTTCGGAATCAGTGACTAGAAGAGTAGCAGCAGCAGCAGTAGCAGCATGAGTGGAAGCAGCACTGGCAGTAACGATCATTATCACTGTTATGGAATACACACTTTGGGGACGGCAGGCTCTAAAGGCTGAAGGAATGCCGTGGTGTGGTAGTGGTATGGAGGGGTCCTTGAGAGAGGTTGGCAGCCAAACGGGTGTAGAATAGCACTTGTTCTTCGGCACTGTTGGGGGCTTGTGACTGGTGTGGGGAATGGAAAACGCTGGCGTGTTTGTCACTGTTGTCGTCATTGTTGTTATAACGATTATCATCATCATCATCGTCATTATATCATCATTATTATTATTGTTATTACCATCATTGTTATTGGTGTTGTAGTTGTTATCACTATCATCACCACCATCATCTTCTTCTCCTCCTTTTCTTCTTCCTCTTTTTCGTTGTCGTCTCTTCGTTTTCGTCTTCTTCTTCTTATATAATTAGTAACATCGTTGTTGTTGTGGCTGCTGTGTGTGATATTATTATCATGATGATGATAATGGTGTTGCCGATGTTGTCCTTACCATTTCAACGTTTCCTTTTTAATCAGGCTCGGGGTTTTGTTCGTTTGTTTGTTTGTTTTACAGATGTTTTGTTCCTGGAGACCGCCTCCGTGTCAGTCTAAGCCACGGGCTGTGAACTTAATGAATCGTCTGCTTCTCCCTCCTTCTTCCTTTCGTTTCCGACGCTTCTCATTTCTCCTGGTGTTTCTTACCCTCCTCCTTTTGTCTCTCTCTTTAACGTCCGCTTCTTCTTCTTCTCCTTCTTCTCCCCTATTTCTCATCCTCGTCTTGCTCTCTTTCCTCCTGCTTTTCTTTCTTTCCTCTCTTTCTTGTCCTCCTCCTTGTGTCTTATCCTTCTGTCGTTTGTTTCCCTCTTCCATTGCTTCATTTTTTCTTTCTCTTTTTCTTCCTCTCTCTTCTCCTCCTCTTCCATTCTCTTTCCTACTCTTATTCCATCTACCCCCCCCCCCCCTTCTTCTCTCTCCTCTCTCAGTGCTCCTGTTCTCATCCTTCTTTCCCTGTCCCTCTTCCTTATTGCCCATCTTCCTTCTGTATCTTTGCTTTTCTCCCTTTTATTCCTCCTCTTTTTTCTCCTCCTTCTCCTCCTCCTTCTCTTTCTCCTCTTCTCCTCAGATTTCACTTCCTCTTTCTCCTTGTACTTTTCCTCCTCCTCCTCCTCTTCACCATCACCCTCTTCACCATCCTCCACTTCACCATTCTCCTCTTCACCATCTTCACCATCCTCCTCTTAACCATCTTCACCATCCTCATCTTCACCATCCTTCTCTTCACCGTCTTCACCATCCCCCTCTTCACCATCCTCCTCTTCACCATCCTTCTCTTCACCATCTTCACCATCCCCCTCTTCACCATCCCCTCTTCACCATCCTCCGCGTCTTCACCATCTTCACCATCCTCCTCTTCACCATCCTTCTCTTCACCATCCTTCTCTTCATCATCTTCACCATCCTCCTCTTCACCATCCTTCTCTTCACCATCTTCACCATCCTTCTCTTCACCATCTTCACCATCATCCTCTTCACCATCCTCCTCTTCACCATCCTCCTCTTCACCATCCTTCTCTTCACCATCTTCACCATCCTCCTCTTCACCATCCTCCTCTTCACCATCCTCCTCTTCACCAGCCTCCTCTTCACCATCCTCCTCTTCACCATCCTCCTCTTCACCATCCTTCTCTTCACCATCTCCTTCACCATCCCCCTCTTCACCATCCCCTCTTCACATCCTCCTCTTCACCACCATCTTCACCATCCTCCTCTTCACCATCCTTCTCTTCACCATCCTTCTCTTCATCATCTTCACCATCCTCCTCTTCACCATCCTTCTCTTCACCATCTTCACCATCCTTCTCTTCACCATCTTCACCATCCTCCTCTTCACCATCCTCCTCTTCACCATCCTCCTCTTCACCATCCTTCTCTTCACCATCTTCACCATCCTCCTCTTCACCATCCTCCTCTTCACCATCCTTCTCTTCACCATCTTCACCATCCTCCTCTTCACCATCCTCCTCTTCACCATCCTTCTCTTCACCATCTTCACCATCATCCTCCTCTTCACCATCCTCCTCTTCACCATCTTCTCTCTTCACCATCTTCACCATCCTCCTCTTCACCATCCTTCTCTTCACCATCTTCACCATCCTTCTCTTCACCATCTTCACCATCCTCCTCTTCACCATCCTCCTCTTCACCATCCTCCTCTTCACCATCCTTCTCTCACCATCTTCAACATCCTCCTCTTCACCATCCTCCTCTTCACCATCTTCACAGCATCACCATCTTCACCATCCTCCTCTTCACCATCCTTCTCTTCACCATCTTCACCATCCTCCTCTTCACCATCTTCAGCATCCTCCTCTTCACCATCCTCCTCTTCACCATCCTTCTCTTCACCATCTTCAGCATCCTCCTCTTCACCATCCTCCTCTTCACCATCCTCCTCTTCACCATCCTCCTCTTCACCAGCCTTCTCTTCACCATCTTCACCATCCTCCTCTTCACCATCCTCCTCTTCACCATCCTCCTCTTCACCATCCTCCTCTTCACCAGCCTTCTCTTCACCATCCTTCTCTGTCTTTCTCTGCTTCTGCTCCTATCTTTCTCCCT
>JADBJO010000519.1:65000-67500 GCA_016801955.1 Conus betulinus | reverse complement strand
AGAAAAACAAAACCGTAAAGTTTTGGATACTCATGCGATTATTGCTAGAAAGCTTACAGTCAAGTTTCAAAACGCACCCCTTCTTCCTCCCACCCTTGTTGTTAATGTTGTTGTTGTTTTTAAGGTAGACATTTCCATCAACGAACTTTTTCTCAGACGGACTGTGAACATTGGTAAACCAGTACTCCGGATGAGGACCAACTTCAGCGAGGTTTAAAACATTAAGGTAAAGTACTTGGATAGATGAATATTGGTAGTTACCAGCTTTGACTCGAGCGGCTGTCCTACGAAATTGAGATGCAGAAGTCAGTTTTTAGGTCCTTAAGGCGTCAGGCTGTTCTTAGCTAGACGATCGTTAAGATTGCGAACTTAGATTGCTCTTTTCCCGCGGCTCGCCGAGCTTGATGACTTTTTCTATGCTCTTATATTGTGCTGTCTTTTAGGTCGCTGTCCAGCGTGGTTGAGTAACGCCTAACCTGGAGACGCCAGGTTCGCGGAGGTTAAAGATCGTTGAGCATTCTCTTGGAACTGTTCGGGTGCGGATAAAAGGAAAGAATCGTGCAAGAGCGCCCTCTGCTATGATGAAAATAGATCTGTGACTGGTTGACCACAATTTTCACTCTGGAATCGTAAATCATTATTTCATTTGGTACGGTTCTGATAGTCAAACTCGAAAATATTCAGTGAAACTCACCCTACTTGGGAGATGATCGAGTGATGAGAGAGAGAGAGAGAGAGAGAGAGAGAGAGAGAGAGAGAGAGAGAGAGAGAGAGAGAGAGAGAGAGAGAGACGACTGATTCGGTGGCCCTTTTCATAACTGTTCCAAGCTCATTAAGCCTACCGATCTTTCTCAGTCGATCGCCAGACAAGGATCAGCATCACGGTCAGTGCAAACAAGATCACGAATCGCTAAGCTTGTCTGAAAATGATGCTAGAGTTTGCTAAATCCGGGATCGAACCACTGATTATATCTTATTTCATCGCATTTGTTCCTTTTTTTAAAATTTTTCCGATCGTAGCGTCAGCTGTTGGCCGGTTTGTGTGGCACACTGGAATCCCGCCAGTTGTCAGTTTGGCTGCCGATCTTAGGTCGTCGTTCTGGTGGTGTCACTGTGGTGTTGGTGCCTCAGCATAGGCGTGGTTGCCCGGTCGGAGAGGGTGATGTTTTTAAAGTTACGTCGTTACTGTACGCCGTGGAAGTCGCCCAGCAGCAAATTCACAGTGGACAGAATTCATTTCCGGAGGAAATTCAGACCTAGAATCAGTACCCCTGTCCCCGCCCCTGCCGTTTCTCCCTACCCTCCATCCTGCAGGTATGGCGGCCGGAACAGCAGCGCCACCCCCACCTGGATCAACAAGTGGCATAACTTGTTTGCTGCCAAGGTTATTCAACATTTACCTCCCCTGAGCGGACAGGAACTGGGTTGGGTGAGCGTTGTGGGCCCTGTTTGCTCAGCGACAGCGGATCAGTTTGATCGGTCACTAAATGACATTAGCGTTCTGCCTTCAAGCGCTTGCTTCGCAAATAACGGTTCGTCCATTAAACACACAGACGTGCACGCTCGCACCCTCTCGCATACATACGTACACGCACGGACCAAGATCGAGCACACAAAACGTTTGACACGTACACAGCGCGAACGTTCGCGATCGCATACAGACACAAACATAAGCGCATGCATATGTAGACAGGAAGACGAACTAAGATCATGAAACGGTCATCTCACCAGCACGTTGTATGCCGTTTTGCCATGGATTTTTACTACAATCAACACGTGAATTAGGATCTTGGTAAGTACCAGTCGCGAGACACTTTTCATGCAATTCATTGGATCGTGTGGCCCAGCACGTATACTCGTGTAAAAGATGTGGCTAATCGAAGCTTCTTTCTGTTTGAAATCCAATTCAACTTCAATACAGACTGGACAATTGTGGGTCTTCCAGGGCCAGAGAAGACAGAAGGGAACTCTTGGCTAATCTTGTACCGCCTTTCTTGCATGCACTATTGATAGTCACATCTCTTCTGGGTGGCAGGCGTCATGATTTCAGTCTTTGCTGCTCCGCCAAGTTCAGAGGGTAGAGGGGTAGAGGCAATGAAACCCGCGAGCTAGTGTCGTCACAAACAGCACCGAGTGGAGAAACAGATGGCAACAAAATCATCTTTGACGGGACGACACACAAGTCAAAAAATATAAATGAACGCGCAAAAGCGACGCTGGGTTGATAGACAGTACGAAACAGACGAGAGATTGTCGACAAAGTCTTCCTCAGACGCGGCAGCTCAAGTCCTTGTGATGCTTCAGCGCCAGGTGCTGCGGTCCAAAATTGCCTGTTCCCAGTAGCTAGGGTGTGTCCAGAAGGCTTCCAGAGAGACCTTGAAGTTAAATTGGAACGCTTTGCGTGCAGCACCTTGACATGGCCTTCCTGCGGACACGTCGCCGTAGAACAGTTGTTCGGTGATGCTTTGGTCTTGCGGCATTCTCAACAACATGGCTGACC
>JADBJO010000519.1:47500-55000 GCA_016801955.1 Conus betulinus | reverse complement strand
CAGCAGCCCCCAGTCCAGCAGCGGGGGCGGAGGGGCGGGCAGTCCCAAGACCATCAAGGTTAGCAAGTCGCCCCCACCCCTTGCCCCCACGGCCCCGTCCCCGCAGCAGGGTGCCCACGCCGCCTACAAGCCCCCGGCCATGGCGCCCTCCCCGCCCCCAACAGCGTCGGCGCCGGGCTGACCGTGGGCGCCTCGGCAGGCTCCATCTGGAACCCGCTGGGCAACTCCCCCGGGGCCGACATGCTGGGCAACGGCTCCTGCATGCAGCGCAGCGGGGCCTACACCCACATGCCCGTGGCCAGCTACGGGGGCAGCCAGCCCGCCACCGCCTACTCGCCGGCGGCGCAGAGCGGCTACAACCACCACAGCTACTACGGCAACATGGGCGGACTACATGTCGCCCATGCCGCTGTCCAACAACCCACACTCCCTGGCCGCCCAGGGCTACCACAGCCACAACGCCATGGCGCTGGGCAACGGGCAGCTGACCCAGATGACCTCGCACTACGGCACTCTCCCGGCCAACGGTAACGGCCTGGGCATGCGGCCCGCCCGCCAACGGCGACTGTCTGGAGTACGGCAGC
Source organism: Conus betulinus (assembly GCA_016801955.1). Taxonomy (NCBI): domain Eukaryota; kingdom Metazoa; phylum Mollusca; class Gastropoda; order Neogastropoda; family Conidae; genus Conus; species Conus betulinus. The sequence continues at coordinate 54,416 of JADBJO010000519.1, read as the reverse complement.
CCCAGCAAGGACGGCAACGGCTGGCCCCCGAGGTTCCAGAGTCTGTGAAGACTCTTCTCTCTCTCCCCCCCCCCCCCCTTCCCCTCCCCCGCACCCCACACACACTGCCATGGCACTGTCTCGGACAATAGCAGCTCCTCTGGTCTCCAGGCTGGACCCCTGTTTTGTCTCAGCTCGTACCGGCGCCTGAGACTTTGGTCAGACGGTGGACGGGGTTTACAGGGTGGGTGGCTTACACGGTCCGGCGAGTCCTTTGGTCTCTGACGTACCCACTCTTTCCTTGAAGGAACAGTTCCGTGACGAGAATTTGTTTGATGTTGATGTTGTTAACGATATTCCTGAAAATCACATTGAAGAAGAACAAAGAAGACAGACACACAAACACAACAGCTTACTGGCTTATCCTGCCACAGGATAACAAAGACTTGATCGACCACCCATCATTTGCGCCAAGGACCAGCGCGTCATAACGCTGGGGACAGTTCAGTACACACACACGTTAAGGTCGGAGACTCTTGGTGTTGAGCACTTTCGAACTGTGTATTATGAACTTTACTCATTCTCCACCAGGTTCTAGTATTTGTAGTGCAAAGAAAATCATGGTTTCAAATTTCCTTTGAGAGAGAGAGAGAGAGCGGGAGAAAAATGTATGGAGGGGCAAGAATGGAGGGTAAGGGTGGGGGTGGAAAGAGTGGACAGAGAAATCCCAGGAGATGAAACTGGAGGAACCGATCATGAACACTGGAAGACACCTTCCAACAAACCGACCTTAACGAAGTCTGACCAGCCGTTGAGAAACATGAATGCCGACTTGGAACTCCTGTGCAGCGTTGTGGTAGGGTTGGTACAGGAGTGTGTTTCTGTTGTATTTATCTCACTGACGCTCCATGGGACCTGCACTGTCAGGGTTTCATGCTGGAAACGAGACATCCCTCCAGGGAGGAACACGTGACTGTTTCTCAGGCCTTTCCTGTCGAGTCGTCGTTCATTCTCATAACTTTTTTTTTTTCTTTTTTGGTTGTTTTGTGAACAGAGACACCCCGTCATGCTGTACAGTAAATCTCACGTGTATCCTGTGTATGAAACGTCTCCAGGAACTATTGTCTCACCAAAAACAATGTAAACGAACATGAGCCAGTGACTAGGTCTGAGCCAAGATCCGTCTTTGTGTTGTGCACCGCCACACATTTCACGTCGTTGACATAACCCCTGAAGACCCGATCGGGACGCCCACATCACGGAGAGATCGGGAGTGCCCAGAACACGGGGGCGTTGTTCTCATCCGACCGATTCCCTGAAGGGCAAGGACAGTCACCGCTCCGCCCCCCCCCCCCCCCCCCCCCCCCCTTCCCCCTCCCCCTCTCCCGGTGGTGGGGTAGGAGCCGTCTGCCAACTCCCAGACGACTGCACAATCACCATCACCCCCAACCGCCCACCCACCTTCCCCCCGACGTATTCTGCAAATGGTGAACGCCCCGAGAGACCGAGGCATCTCAAGTCGACTGAAAAGACACTGTCCCCTGCCGCCCGTCTTCATCTGTCTGGTAAAAGAACAAGTCGTATCGACCCCTCTAAGCGCCGTCTGAACAGCAGTCACCGCCGCGCACATACTATACAGTTTTACCTTCCAGATGGTGACTGCTCGAAAGAAACAAAAAAAAAAAAGAAGATACGTCTGACACTTAAGCAAAGAGCGACCGAGGTAGTCGTCAACAAAGACGATATGGTAGTCACCGTGGTGGAGGTAGCTTCCCTTCGCTTTGGTCTCGGACTCGCTGTCACCTCCTGCACGCTGTCTGGCCGACTCGTTGTCCAGGGCGCAGGGCTGTCTCCTGTGGTTCAGACCAGAGCCTGGCTGGCAGTGGTATGCGCGTGGTTTGACAGCTCTGGAAGTGCAGGCAGTCTGGCAGCGTCTCCGGGTGACAGCCGACCTGAAGTCTCTCTGCCCCTGGAGAGTGCTGTCACAGAAAGGCGGCTCTGGACCCGGGCGGAAAGCCTTGATGTCTGAACGGTATTTCTGTATGCTGTACTCGATCTGCTCGCAGTCGCCCCCCCCCCCCCCCCCCCCCCCCCCCCCCTCCCAGTTTGGTTGTTTTCTGATCGGCAGAATTTGTAGTAATAAGTAAAACAAACTAACCCGTCAGTAATGATAAAATAAGACACTTGCTTTTGCTTTTCATGAATGTCGCAGTTCGCATGTTTCTTTCTCTAGATTTGTCACACGTCACTTAAGTTTCTAGCTACTAAAAAAAAAAAAAAAAATTAGAAATCAAAAAGAAAAAAAATTTGAATATCACTGGCAGTTGAACTAGATCGACCAGGAAGCACCAGGATATAATAGCGAAGGCAGGAGAAAAGAAAGGGCAGTATTCAGAATAAACAGAAGACTTTTGTTCCGTCGTCCCAAGTTCGCCAGCGTCCAGCAGAGCCACGTGAGCAGCCGTCTGTACTCTGTGCTATTGCAAGCGGTGGGGGACTTTGTGGGTGGGTAATAGCTGCTACTGGAATCCTGTCAGATGACTATAGCGATTTCCATTCCAGCTTTTCGCAGCAATTGGCTGGTCCATATCACGTGATGAAACGTCACGGTTGTCGTCGGATTGAAAATTCAATGTTCCTTTACGTATAGTCATCACACATCGAACAGACTCGTGTGGGTTTTTCTGTGGTGTTTTGGTTCGTATTTCTTCCTGTGACGATCCATTACATTTTTTCTTTAAAGATATCGACTTCGTATGTCGTACACATCAAAAAGGACGTATAAGTTCTGTGAAAAAAAAGTATTGTGGGCATGTGTTCAAGCACACCCCGGAGCCCCTCTCTCTCTCTCTCTCTCTCTCTCTCTCTCTCTCTCGAGCGCGCGCGCGTGTGTGCTTGCACGCGCCCCGCCTTTACTACCTTTTCCATTTCCCTTCTCCATTATTCCGAGTTGTGTAGTAGAGTGCACGCGGCGTGTACTGCATGTAAGCACATGGATGTACACGCCTGTAGACCGTCATACCAGCAGCAGAGCTTGCAGTCTGTGCTTGTGACCATGCTGTTGGGGACACAGCAAGGTTTGGCTTTTTCTTTTCTTTTCTTCTCGGATCACGTCGAAAGTGTGACATGTCAAACGCGTCGGCATGCGTTTTTGTGTGTATGTTGGTTTATTTTCGATAAGATAGGGAGCAAGATTCCCTTTGTAAACGTTGGTCCGTGTCGCGAGTGGTGCGGGCTGCAGCATATAATGCGTATTTATGGGTTGTATTAAAGTAAAGAAGTAGACCACCCCTAGCCCCCACCCCACCCTCACCCTCCTTTTGCTGTCCTCCCTTCCGACCATTTCTTGTTGGTAATCGGCGGGTTGGTATTGATTACCACGGTTTTTTTTTTTTGTATTTTGTATTGAGTATTTTCATTTTTTATTTATTAATGGCGAGAAGCTCCGACCGCTGTTTCGCTTTCCTTTTCTGTTTTGAAGTTCGTTTCTTTCGTTCTGTTCTAAGGTGTGGAGTTTTGTCGTTGTGTGCTTTTCTGTTTGTTTTGTTGTTGTTGTTTTCTTTTCTTTTTGGTTTTGGTTTCTCACTCTTCTTTTTTTCGTGTGTGTTTGTTTCTTTTCTTTGATAACCATAAAAGATCGGATTGATTGATTTAATCTTGTTTGTCGCGTATATTGTGTTTCTGTCCATATGTCCGTAAATATTAAAAGAGGCTTTAAAGTACTTTCAGTTTTCTTCTTCAGCTGTGATTGCTGTAGTTTCATCTGAGTTTCGTTTATGCGTTGATTCTTTAATCATTAAATGTGCTTTAACCCCAGCACCGGCGAATGAAAGATTGAGTGTTTGTATAATTTCCACGGTTCTGTTTAGTTTCTTTTTACTTTTTGGTGTGTGGTGTGTGTGTGTGTGTGTGTGTGTGTGTGTGTGTGTGTGTGTGTGTGTGTGGGGGGAGTGAGTGGTTTGTTTTACATGTATGTCTTTGCTTTAATTTTTTAACTTATCTTTAAAAATCTAAACGACGAAATATTGAAAATTGCATAAAACTCTGTGAACGAAGATAAGTGTCAAATTTAGATTTGGGCGATCAGTTTAAACCAACCAACCAACAAACCAACCAACCAACAAACAATGACAACGATAACGAAGCAGGCCGTTAAAATGCTGTCGTGGGTGTGTACGGATCTTAATCACCCAAGTCAATTAGGTTCATAGATTTTTTTCGACACACAGTAGTAGCCACATGCACGTGCTCCACCATGAGACGAGGAAATGTTCGCTCGCAATTCCGTTGCCGTCTCCAGAAGTTAAAAGTAGATTATCGGTAGGACTTAAACTTTTATTATTATTATTATTATACTTCATCGCTGTTATTGCTATCATTTGTTACATCTTATGATGATTATTTCTATGTTTGATGTGTTTATATGATTCAAGCCTCAGGACATAATCCCTGTACTTCTAGTCGTGCTTATTGTGCCGTTTTTGTGCGCGAACTCATTTTCCTGCAAATAACCAAAGCGAGCTAAGCGTTCTTGGTATTCTTCATTGCCAAGAAGAGTAGAAATTTTGGGAGAATGTTACTTGAAAACCGAAAAATAAGTCGTTCATGACAATAGTTGCATTGCAATCTCTTGAAAACACAAGAACACAGATGATGGAGGCAGAGAGACAATTGTCCTACATAGATGAATAGATGGGTAGATAGATTAGAGACTGAGAACGAATGTAACTGAATGGATTTTAAAATAAATACTTGCCGCCGAAATTCCACTGAGAATCGTGTGACTGCAGCTTTAGAACTTGCAATGCCTGAACTGTGGGGCTGTGAAATGATTATGAACAGGCGTGAGAAATGAACATGAATGACAACGGTCAAAAGGATCTGATAACCTTACATAAATATACATAAACAAGAAAGCTTGACCGACTTTTAAAAAAAAAGGAGAGGTACGGAGGGGTGAGGGGGGTTAAATAACACACAAAAACGCACATTTTTTATTTGTTTTAAATCACATTTACCAGCATCTTCAAAGAAACCTTGTTTGGGAAGACTTTAAGACTCTTTAAAATTGCGCTGTCAAAGTCAAACGAGCAAACCAGAGAGCGTTTAGAACTGCGGTTTATGGGTGCCTTTTTCTCCATCACACAGTGAATGTGGTAGCAGATGTCGCTTCATCGCCACCATCTTTGACTTGTATCTGTTTGTGTTTGAAATGTCCTCTGGGGGTCATTGTTTGTCCTGCAATGACCAACTGTGGTATTTCCTCCTGCTTAGACTACAAAAAAAAAAAAACTCCGGACATTTTTGACCGGACAGTGAGACCGTCGTCCCGACAGGACGATTTCTTCCCAAACTACCTCTGTACAAAGATGTAGCAAAAAAAAAAAAGAAAGAAAAAAAAACGAAATTGTACATCGTTACTATTATTCCTTTTTTTTTTTATATTAACACAAATTTTGCTAAGTGGAGCATCTGTAGGATTGTTGAGCAAGCAGAGGGTGGTGGAGAATGGGGGTGAGGGGGTGAGTGACGAAAACGGGGGGGAGGGGGGGAGGGGGGGGGGGGGGGGGGAAAAAGTGGCAAAACCAAAGAACAATCCTAGTCAATGTGCGCGGCAAATGTATCAAAACGTCTTGTCGGAATCTCTCTCTCTCTCTCTCTCTCTCTCTCTCTCTCTGATCTTGATCTGAATTATGACCTGGTCGGTTTTTTTCTTTTTCTTTGCTTTTTCTTTCTTCTACGACTTGCACAGTTTATTTCTCTTGAGATGGGTGGCGGGATTAGGAGACGGGAGAGCGGGTAGGATATGGTCCTATGAGTAAATACCTCTCCCTCCCCCTCCCTCTCTCCCGCCCCCCCCCCCCCCCTCCACCCTCCACCCCCCCCCCCCCCCCACCCCCCCCCCCACCCCCCCCTCGCCCCCTTCACCTGTTTGCTGTAGTCAGACATGTTTTATTACAATTGTGTTGTCAAACGGGGCGATTGAACAAGCTCAGCGTTTAAGTTTTTTTCCCTGTCCCCGTGGATGGCAGTTCTTTGTTATGTACAGTTTAAGGGTTTCTGTTTTAACCCCAACCCCCCCCCCCCCCCCCCCCCCCCCCCCCCCTTTTTTTTTTTTTTTTTTTTTTTTTTTTTTTGTAAGTTTAATGGGACGTGTATTTTACGTTTTTCTTTTCTTTTCGGATGAATTTTTAAACCACTCTCCATTCCATCAATTATATGAGGGAAATTTGAACTGTGATGGAGTGTGTGGCATTATGATTTGATCATGTTTGACATTCATTTCTAAAAGACACATTCCATTTTCGTTGTGTTTTGTTTTATAAAGCATTCCGTGAAGAATTAGGAACAAACTGATTCCTTGTGCAATGAAACCATCCACAGCATTTATCCATTTCATTTATGTGGATCTTTGTTTTTCTTTAAATGAGAAACGCATTTTAAAGAAAAAAAACATCTTTTTTTTTTAGAAAGAGTATTTTAGGTTTTGACGGATTTCTTTTTTTTTTTTTTTTTTTTTCATCTCTTTATTGAAGTGGTGAAGGGATTTTCATCACAACATAAAGGTGTTTCTGTTTGTCGCCCATTCATGTACAAGTTGATCTGCCTTCATTATCTTATTGTGTGTGAAGTCGGTTTTTTTATGATTTATTTTGAATGATTGTACCGAACATTCCAAACCCTGTTCTGTTATAATGTTCAGACTGTGTATATACATATATATTTTTCCCCATCATGAAAGTGTGACAATTAAGGCGGAAAGGGGGGGGGGGGGGGGGGGGGGGGGGAGAGAGAGAGAGAGGGGGGGTGGTGGTGGTGGTGGGTTGTGGTAATCATCTGAGATGGAGTGCAAGAATACTACGAAGAACCGCTATTGTATGTGAAATCTACAAAACAGAGAAAAAACATTGTGGGCCAGGGATGTCGGGGAATACAT
>JADBJO010000519.1:17500-25000 GCA_016801955.1 Conus betulinus | reverse complement strand
ACCACCACCACCCACCACCACCACTACCACCACCATTACTGCTCTCCCCTCAGCTTTGTGTCCTCCTCCCCTCTGCCCTTGCCCCTCCCTCCCCTCACCGACCCCAACCCCACCCCCACCCCTAACCCCGTCTTCTCCTCACCCCCGCCCTTGTTCCATCCCCATCGTCGCCCCTTTGCTTCGTTCCCATGTATTCCCTTGATTTTACAGTGTTTCATTTATTATACCTCTCTCTCTCTCTCTCTCTCTCTCTCTCTCTCTCTCTCTCTCTCTCTCTCTCTCTCTTCTCTCTCTCTCTCTCTTCCCCCCCCCCCCCCCCCCCTGTGCATCTGTGTGTGTGATCTCGTGACGCGGTCCAGGTATGTATAGATGGCAGCGATAACGCGCTGGTCTGCACGTCAGTGACTCCCGGACGATTCATTCTCTTTTTTCTTTCTTTTTTTATTTTTTTTTTTTTTTTTTATCTTTATTTACCTTCTATGTACTTCTTTATTTCCTCCTTTTTTTCTTTCTTGCTTTCCCTTTCTTTCTTGCTTCCCTTTTTTTCTTTCTTGCTGTCCTTCTTTCTTCATTTAATCCATTTTTTTCTTCCTTCCTTCTTTCCTCTTCCTTCCGTCCTTTCTTTCTTCCTTTCTCTCTTTGTTCCTTTCTTCCGTCCTTTCTTTCTTCCTTTCTCTCTTTGTTCCTTTCTTTCCTTCTTTCTTTCTTCCTTTCTGTTATGCATGTCTTTCTTTCTTTCTTTCTGCCTTTCTTCCTTCCTTCCTTTCCTTCCTTCCTTTCCTTCTTTTAATAATCCTTTTTCATTCTTTTTTCTTCCTTTCCTTTCTTCCTTCCTTCTTTACTTTCTTTTTTCTTTCTTCTTCCTTTTCTTTTCTTCCTTCCTTTCTTTCTTTCTTTGTCGCTTCTTCCTTCCGTCCTTCTTATTTCTTTCTTTTTTTTCCCCTTTCCGCCTCTCCTCTTCCTTTTTTTTCTTTCTTTCTTTCTTCCTTCCGTTCTTCCTTGCTCTTCTTTCTTTCTTTTTCCTTTTCTTTTTTTTTCTTTTTTTTTTCGGAAGTTGTCTTTGTGGCTGTCGTAGTTGTGCTGTCATTGTCACCCCTGCAGCTGTTTGCCACCGATCTTTCCTGACTGGCATTGTCATCGACCCGAGACAAAGTCAATGTCATATTGTACCCCCCCCCCTTCTCTCCCCCACGCTCCCCATCCCCTGACACCCCCACCCCCACCCCCTCCCACTGTTTTTTATTTTTTTTATTTTATCTTTTTTTTTTTTTTTTTTTTGGGGGGGGGGGGGGGGGGGTAATTGTACTTTTTTTTTTTACTTCATAATGAATTCTTACCCTTTTAATGTTGTTATTGCCATTGTTATCTGGTCTTGTTTGTCCTCGTAATGTTTGATGTTCTACGCTCTCTTACGTCGTCTCCTCTCGTCCTGTACACAGCTGCATTCAGGCTCTTTCGAGTCACGTTTAGAAAGAAAAGTTAAATGAACTTGAGACTTGCAAGTACATAAAACTGTGCAAGGATGACATGGCAGGCAAATGTTTCCCCTCTTTTTAATGTCAAATGGAACCGCCATGAGAACATGCATGACAGAGCCTTGTTGAAAACAACTCTCTTGAATAGTGGCATTACCATTTCAAAAAATAAAAAAAAGGCTCTTGGTCTGCTTCGCACTCCGCAGCATGTTCAAGTATCTTCGCAATCTCCAGAAGAAGCTATCCCGAGTCGAGCAAGAAGAGCTTTTGGCTGAAGACATGGACTTACATGCACCACGCCCTTCCTCAAAACGTGCTGTTCCCAGGCTAAAAAAACCCAAATCAAGGCAATCGAAAGAGGCTCGAAAACACACACACACACACACACACACACACAAACACACACACACACACACAACACACACACACACACATACACACACACACTCACGCACGCACGCACACACCACACACACACACACCCACCACACACACACACACACACACACACACACACACACACACACACACACACGCTATACATAAATGAATAAAAAGTAATAAACAAATAATCAATTAAAAAAACAAACAAACAATTAAAGTAAAATGATTTGCAAACTCACGGAAGCCTCCTATGTATTTTCACAGAAAAATTCTGCGCTTTTACCACATTTCAACTGGACTGTTTGGGGATTGAAATGTTCATGGCCTGTACAACGTTGACTTTCATTGCCTTAAGTGCAGGCAGAGAGAGAGAGAGAGAGAGAGGAGAGAGAGAGAGAGAGAGAGAGAGAGAGAGAGAGAGAGAGAGAGAGAATTATTCAATCAAGCTATAGCCCCACTTGAAAGGAGCGAGTACAGTACTTTACGGAAATAATCGTTAGGGCACAATATGAATTTTTTGTTTGTTTGAATCTTTGGCAGGTCCTTAATGTTATAACAGAAAACTTGGTAGCCTGCACTTGTTTTTCCACACCACTAATTGTTTCAGCATGATATTGTTTGGTCAGGCAGTAGGAGATTGCATCTCTTAGGAGATCCAAGTAAAAGGCTGTTCTGCACAATTCTTAGCCGCTGACAATGCTCGGGTTATTCAACAGCAGAGCTGACCACTCGGACGGTTGGACCTCCCTTGCATCCATATATGGATCCTCAAGCATAGGCTCAAAGATTTTTTTCCCTACATTTTCACTGTTTATGTCATGATTTCAGTTTTTTTCAGCAACTTAGTTCCTTACCACACTTTTTTTCGTCTTACTTTCTTTCCTTCGCTGGCTGCTTTGGGGGTGTTGTTGGATTCTGTTTTTTGAACCCTTGGAACAGCCATGAGAACAGAAATATGAGAATTGTGGTGGATCTTCATTTGAAGTCAAGGGGGTACAGATTAACTATGATCTTTAATTTTGTCTCAGAATCCGATCCAGCGTATCTGAAGGTCTACCTCAGCTTGGAAACGCGCGTCGCCATCGATCGTTGCTGTAAAGGAGAAGCCTATTCGTCAGTTGTCTCATAAAGGCTTCACATTTGGTAAAGACTGTCACCATCCCCAAGTCCCCTTGTTCAACGGTAAACCGATTATCAGTAGTTGCTTACACCATTCGTTTTGCTCTACGTCAGTTTTGCTTACTCTTCGTTTTACTTACGTTTTAAACTAATACACGCTCTGCGTGATCGACTTCACAGCTAAATCGACGGCAGTGAAACCAGCCGCCATTTGCGAAGGGAAGTAAGCGTCACGTGGGTTATCAATTCCTGATATGGGACAGCAATGTTAATCGGCAAGAAACATTGTTACGAGGGGGACCATAACCCAAACAGGAAACGCTGTTCGCAGTCCGCCAGCTAGCCGCTCGCGGTGCAGGGGAACGGTCCGGCAAATGCTTGAAACCACGTTGCTGCACCCTCAATCCCCGACGCTTACTACATTGCGGGTTTCTTAAGATTCAGCATGCCAAGTCACACTCAGCAAGGAAGGTAGAGAAAGGCAAGGCAATTGCCAAGGCAATGCAATCTCAACAGGGCAAAGAAACAAGACCAGGCAAACTAAGGCAAAGCAGAAGATCCAAGGCAAGGCACAACAAGGATACCCACAAACATGTAAGTGTGCGTGCGTGTGTGTGTGTGCATGCGAGCAAAGACGTCCTGCCGACTGTTCACACATATTCCTCTGTCAACGGTTTGCAAGAGAACACAAGGTCCAGCCGACAGCTGTGGCCCTGCACTGTCAATGTTGGAGTGTCTGTTGAATATTCATGAGCAGACGATCGCTGTGTGGACGCGCACGGTGCTGCTGACAGGATGGTCTGACATGGAACCTCGTGTCACCTTCAGGTGTTCAAATACAGGGGGGTATGTGCTGTAGTAGAGATGATGCACAAACATTGTTTGGCCTCTTCAAGATTTTACACCCCCCCCCCCCCCCCCCCCCTTTCAATCCTCCGTTTGTTTGTTTGTTTGTCTGTCTGTCTCTCTCTGTGTTAAATTGCATACGCGCGCGTGCGCGCGCGCTCGCACGCACACACACACACACACACACACACACACACGCACACACACACACAACACACACACATGTACACAGACGCACACACACAAACACACATATGTACACACGTGCACCACACGCACACACACGCACACACTCAAACACACATATGTACACACGTACACACACATAAGCAAACACACACACACACACACACACACACACACACAACACGCGCGCGCGCGCGCACGCACGCACACACACACACAAAACGCACATAAAGACACACACATACACACACACGCGCGCGCGCGCGCGCGCACGCACCCTTGCAAGTCTTTCTGAAACAACATACCTTTAATCCTTATTTTTCTTTTTCGTGTTAAACATAACTACAATCAGCCAATGCAAAGAATACTGTATGAAAACACAGCAACAGCAACAGCAAAGAAAACTAACTTATAGATTTAAAAAAAAAAGTGCTGCAACTTTAAGAACAAACGAACAAAAAAAAAAAAAAATCTAGAAAAAGGAAAGTAGAGTTGCACACATTTCAAATCCAATGCATACAATATATTCATATTTCAGAAGGTATAAACAGAGTATTTTTTCTCTTCTGATGTCAGACCGTGTGGTGCCATACACAGACTTGGGGCTGCCGATCAGCCAGAACGTTTTGAATAAATAAAAACATATGACCACGAAACCAAGTTTATGAAGATCCATAAGAATTTCAGGAGTTGGGTGTACCTTGAGGGAGCATTCTGTCTCCTGCTCTCTTCAGTATAAAAAAATAACGACATTGTCAATTCAGTAAACTAGCGTTCCGAGTCCTCTCTGCTTGTTGATGACTTCGCACTCTACGCAGTTGGAATCTCTCATGCCAGCGTGCAGCGTCGACTCCAACTTTGTGTGGATAAGATTCGACAGTGGGCTGAGGAAAACGGGTTGACCTTTTCAAGCACCAAAACACAGTGTATCTATTTCCACAATTTTCGTCATTCTTTGCTGATCCTGATATTCAACTGGACAAATCCACCATTCTAGCTATGAAAGAAGCCAAATTTCTGGGTGCTATTTTTCATCAAAAACTAAACTTTAAAAGTCGCATTCAACACTTCAAAACCGCTTGTCAAAAAGCACTGAATATTCTAAGAGTTGTGGCATGTACGGACTGGGGTGCTGATAAGGAAACTCTTCTCCATCTTTACAGGGCTCTGATCCGCTCCAAACTGGACTATGGGTATGCAGTCTACAACTCGGCCAAACCTTATTACCTTAAAAGTCTCGATCCCCATCCACCATCAAGGGCGTCGACTCTGTTTTTGGGTGCATTCTGCACCACTCCTGTTTATAGCTTGTATGCTAAAGGAGGAGAACCATCTCTCTCGAATCGTCGGCTGAAACTTACCTTGAACTACTGTTTGAATCTATCCTCTGAACCCCCAAACCCTGCATATGACTGCGTTTTTGACCCCAAGTTTCAAAAGACATTCGATGATCAACCCTGTTCTATCCCACCCCTGGGAATTCGTATTCTTCCCCATTTGAACAATGCAGATTTAGACCATGGAGTGGTGTGATTTTGTCCAAAACTTTCTGATGGCCCACCAAGGACGTTCTTTACTCCAGAGAACCGATTTGATTGCGCCTCGTACCGTAAAGATTTCACTAGCTCCTTGGCGTACAATTTGCCGAACCATGTTCCAAGTTTCCATTCTTTACAAGAATTTTTTCACCGACGGTTCCAAAAATGAGGAGAAGGTTGCCTCTCTGCTGTGTATTGTGGAACAGATTCTCCTCAAGTATGTTCTTAACACATTCCCACTGACAGTTCAATCTACACTACTGAGTTGCCAGCCTTGGTCCTGGCTCTTGAAATGGTTTAAAATCCAAAACATAAAGATTTCCCCATTCTGCCGGACTCCCTTTCTGCTTTGGAGGCCATTGCCGGCCGTAATCTCAAGCACCCTCAACTGCTGAAGTTATTCGAACCGTACACCTTACCTCTCTGAAACCAGATGGATATATCATAGTTTTTGCTTGGGTTCCCAGCCGTGCGGGCATTCGATGCGACGAAATGGTTGATCAACTTGACAAGAGTGCCACAGGAGAGAGTTGAGCAGATTGTCTGTCCCTCATACTGATCTGAAAACCCAAAGCCAGGCTTATGTCAAAGACCCCTGGCAATAGGAATGGGACTCGCAGACGGATAACTAATTATTTAAAATCTGTCCAAACCTAAAAGAGTTTTTACTATTTCCCGAGGCGGTCGTAAAGAAGAAACAGTTTTGTGCCGTTTGTATACAAGCCACACGTTTTACCACCCATTTTATCTTTTAAAAGGTGAAGAAGCTCCGTGGTGCATTCTATGTCATGTACCACTCACAGTGAAACCTATCTTTTGAGAGTGTTGGGACTTGCACGATGTGAGACGTTAACACTAACCTGGTTCAGAGATGTCCCACCTGATGTGACCTTTGGAATTTCTGAGGGAGATCACAACATTTTTCATCTGATCTAAGATTTTACGGAGGAAAGATTTTTAACAATAGTTCCCGTATGTTTTTGGAAGTTATATTTTTAAGAGTTGTGTGAATTAGGTTTTTTTTTTCAAATGACTTGTCAGTTATTTTCAACGTGTTGACAGCCCTGATACGCCCTTTGTGGTCGCTGGGCTATAAGTAACATTACAATTACCATTACCTTATCTGATGTAGGACATAGACAATTGTAACCACTGCAGTTCGTTATCTGCTTGATTTCTGATCTACGAGCTTCGTTGACCGCCACCCACCTCCCCCCTCTTATCACGACACGCGTGCGCGCGAGCGCGCGCGCACGCACGCACGCACGCACGCACGCACGCACGCACGCACGCACACACACACACACACACACACACACACACACACACACACACACACACACACACACACACACACACACACACACACACACACACACACACACACACACACACACACACACACGCCTCCCCTGCTCCGTCCTATCACTTTTTTTTTTTTTTAATGCTGATCGATGATATTCAGGATGATGAAGATGATGCTACGGATTTTCATTTCGATCTGAGACTGCATGACAGGGCTGTACTCCACGCTTACTTTCAGAATAGATCCAAGCGTCAAACCAGGCCCGAGACATACAGATACCTGCAGTGCTGATCAGAAAATTTGAGCAATACTCTCAAAGACGCATCCATTTAGTGGATGAAACTCGACTGTGTGGTCCCCTGTCTACCCAACTGAGTCTGTAGCAAACTCAAGCCTGGGTAGGAAACTGGTCGGGGTAGAAAAAATCCCACATGACTCTGATGGGAATAAAATCCATGACCTCCCAGCCGGGAGTCCGCGACGCTAACCACTTCACCCACGGCGGCTGAGTCCTCCCTCTCATTTCTGTCCCTCCTCTCCTTCACTCTGGGTTATCCTTTAATCCTTTCCCAGCCGAGGGATTCAGGCTCTGGAAGGGAACCACTGCATCTCCTTGATCAAGCCCACCGGTAAAAGCTTGGCGTAG
>JADBJO010000519.1:0-10000 GCA_016801955.1 Conus betulinus | reverse complement strand
GAGAGAGAAAATGAGAGAGACACACACACAGGCAGACAGACAGACAGGCAAACAGACAGACAGACAGACGCCAAAATGGACAGAAATATTACAAACAGACTGAGAAAGAGGCAACAGAACATAGAATCTCCCGTACAGACAGAAAACAGACCATGCAGTGTGTACAGCATACAGCTTCCACACAAACCACACAGCCCGCTCTTGGAGTATACACTCAAAGCGTGGATCTTCCTCACATGGCGTGGGGTCTCTCCACAAAGCTTAGGGCCTGCACACAATGCGTAGAGCTTCCACACAAAGCACAGATCCAACACCTACATCCCTTTTCCCTTTGAGAGTAAAACTTCCACTTGGAAAATAGAGTCCCCGTATAGAGCACAATGACTCCAGTTAAATCACGGAACCTCCACGTACAGGATAAGGTTCCACACCAAGCCTGCAACATTCACTCAAAGCCTGATCTTCATATGGAGCATAGCGCTTTCACACTAGGCATAGAGCCTCCATATAGAGCGTAGACACTATGCTTAGGGGCAAAGACCCGCCACGCAGAACATAGAGCCTACATTAAGAGCAGCGAGTATTCAATTCAGCGTTCAGTGTTTTGCTGCAATGGGTATTCTGGTGTTTTCAGCTCATTCTCTTTATTGCATGACTTGATTTTGATACTACCCTTCTTTCATTGTATTTGTCATTTGTGATGTGGCAGATTTTGGTCTCTCTCTCTCTCTCTCTCTCTCTCTCTCTCTCTCTCTCTCTCTCTCTCTCTCTCTCTCTCTGTCAGTCTGGCTGACTGTCTCCCCTCCCTCCCTCCCTCCCTCTTCTTTCTCTCTCTCTCTCATTTTGTCATCCTGTGTTGATATCCTTCTTCCTTCTCTGTCGTTCTTGAAGTTGGAGAGGGGAGGGGGGGAGGGCGTGTATGGAATGGAGGATGGGTGGTGATGGTGCTGTCTTTCAATAGAAATGGTGTCCCGCCGTCTTCTGGAGACACTTAAACGGCAGTTTCCTCTTTTCTTAAACTCTCTAAAATTTGACGGTTTTCTTTTTTTTAATTTTCCCTCCGGTCTCTCTGTTGTCCAATAGTTTTCTGCCCTTGAAGCCCATTAACCCGGTTGTTGTTGTTGTTGTTGTTTTTAGTTCCAGACAGCCTTTACATTTTTTTTCTTCATCCTGTGGGAGATGCCGTGGGCAAGGAGTATGGAGGAGGAGTGGGCGTAGATGTAGGTGTTGTTGTTGTTGTTGTTGTTGTTGTTGTGTTGTTGTTTTCAATGTAAATGTTCTCCGATTTTTTGAAAATCTGTGTTCGTAATTTCCTCTTTTCTGACTCTCTTTTTGTTGTCCCCCCTCCCCACCCCCCTCCTCTCCTCCCTCATTTCCATTCTTTCTTTGCTGTCTGCTAATGTTTTTTTTTTTTCTGAATCTGTGGCCCATTCAACTACCTTTGGCCTAGAGTTTTCACTTTTTTTTTTTTTTTTAAATTTTTCCATCTCTTGCTACGACTTAAAACATGTGAGACTTTGATTCTGGTGGTCTGACGAAAAGGTCGTGAGAATCTAGAACCTGGAACAGCATGAGGTGTCCAATTTGTTGCGCTATTGCTGATATGTCTTTTTGATGTGTTTGTTGTTTCTCTGAAATGTTATTGGTCTTCTTCTTTTTCGTTTTCGTTTTTCACCTTTTTTTTTCCGTCCCATTTTCTTGCCAGCCCCAATTGCATTCCATTCACGCCACTCTTTTCCACCCCTTGTCACAGCCACAGTCCCGGCACCTGGCTATTCACAGGGAGCAGTCAATGTCAAGTCGTCACGAGGCAACCCACCGGAGAAGACACTGCACTGTTGCCGAGTCACTGCGGTGGTGTTCAGTGGTGCCAGTTCTGTTCCAACATACGCAGGACATTGCTTACTAAGCCTCCTACTGACAACAATACTTGCTTAGTCGCAGAACCAGTATGAGTGAGCTCTCCCTCCAGAGGGCGCCACCGCGTCCGTCCTGCGACAGTCCCCATGATTTTGCCGATACCGGTGACCCTGACAGAATGAAACCAAAGCCCATAGACGTGGGGGGCACATCGAAACTGAGGCCACCGTGACAGCAGGGCATGAAGAACCACAATGTTTGAGACTTTTGTGTAATGCTGATCGAGATGGACGATGATGAAAATGATGCTATGGATTTCCATTCTGGTCTGAGACTGTGTAACAGGGCTATATTCTACGCTCACTTTCATTATATACCCCAGCATCAACCAGCCAAGCGAGAAACAGACACCTGCAGTGTTGGTCAGGAAATTTGAGCAACACCTTCAGGGACGCATCCATTCAGCGGATGAAACTGGGCTGTGTGGTCTCAGTCTTCCCAGCTGAGCCCAGGGGAAACTCAACTCTGGGTAGGAGCCGGTCGCGCCAAAAACTAAAATCCCACAAATAAATGGCTGAGATATGAATCTTCTTCTTCTTCTGCGTTCAGTGGTCATGCTGGTCAGATAGAAAGCCCGGTAGCTTGGGCAAAGTCAGCGGTCCGTCGGAGTGAGTCTGCCGTTCCCCACAGCTTTTCTTGGGAGTTCCACTGCACCGGGCCAAAACTCACGCCGCAGGCTGTCGAACGTGGGACAGGACTGAAGTGCGTGGGCTGGATTTTGTGGGCCAGTGCCACAGGGGCACTCATCTGTGTGTGATATATTTCAGGCGACAGAGGTGGGAGAGCAACTGACAATGTCCAGTTCTTAGTCTGAAGATGGCGACTTGTTGGGCACACTCAAGATGGTGAATGGCATCCTTCTCTACCCTCCACCTGTAGTCTTTCTCTCCATGCTGTCCTGAAATGGCTGCGGATGATGGTCTTCGCTTCTCTGTAGGATACAGCATGGGCTATTTGATCTCGTTGGCTGCCCGCCTTGGAGAGTCTGTCCGCCACTTCATTTCCTGCAATACCACAGTGGGAGGGAATCCACTGCAGGACTGGTGTGTTGTTTCCTGCTCAAGGTGTGCAGTTCCTGTGCTTATTTTCTTACACTTTTTTCTTTAATGTGAGAGTAGGAAGTAGGAAGAAAGTCTAGGGAGGGCGTGGCAGCAGAGGGTCACCAGAGACCCCCCCCTCCCCCTCCCTCAGACAAGTGTTCTGGCCCTGACCTCCTTGCACTCTAAGGGGGCCGGGCCACGTCCGAACCACAAACTTTAGATGGGTGACTTTTTAGACGGATGTTTTACATCACTGCTAACGAGACACCTGTTCTACTATGGGTAATTTACGCGATGAAGTTCACTTTGTTCCTCCTGGATCAGATCCAACTGAAACTCTTTTCGGCTGCCTCTGCCACTGCAAGTGCTCGGTCCTCTTCTTACCTGAAATTCTGAGCTCTTTCATGAGATCATAGGCTGACGAGCCTACAAATTACGCGGTAAATTGATGTTGGGAAGTTTCAAAGTGAGATGACTTCAGGCGGAATTTGAAGCACATTTTAAAAAGAATTATTGGTCAGTCCGCCAATCAACAGGAACGAACAAATTACAAGACCAAACACGACGCGTTTTGACCTCTAAGGTCTTCTTCAGACAAGATAAACAACATACAGAGCATTTAAAACAAAGAACGAGCAATCACTTATTTTCTCAAATTCGGCGCTAGATGGGTTTTGAACTTGGGTAAATGAAGCGGTATGAGAGGTACCTTCAACACGGCCCAGTTTCACCCGCGTTAAAGATATCAGCACATTAGCTATTACATCATCAGTTGCACATTCTGTAGACAGGACAATTTGTTGTTTTTTGTTTTTCTAGCCATAGGACTTTACTTTTTTCACTCTGAATGTGGTGCCAGACTTGAAAGGAATTGTGTGGCCGGCTTGACAGTAATATAATTGAAACTGACACTCCATACAGAACATAGAGCCGTCACGTTCAGTATGCAATCTCCACATAGAGCATAGAGCTTTTACATACTGTATACAGCCTCAGTAGAGAGAACAAAGCCTGCACTCACAGAATACAGCTTCCACACTGAGCGCAGAGCCTTCAAATACAGTATACAGTCTCTACACGGGGCAGAGAGCCTTCAATCAAAGAGTACATCCTGAAAAGAGCACAGAACTGCCACTTACAGCGTACAGTCTTAACACAGCAGAGTATAAGAAGAGTATACAGCTTCCACACAGGGCATAGAGCCTTCACGTACAGTTTACAGCCTCCAAACACAGCACAGAGCTTTTAACTGCAGTATACAGCGTCCCCGGGGAGCTTAGAGCATCTGCGTGCAGAATGCATCCTCAACAAACAGTACAGAGCCGTCACTCACCGAATTGTCTCCACACATATACTGGAGCCTTCGTTTACCTAATACAGTCTCCATATAGGTTACAGATTTCTTCTCTCACCGAACACAGCCTCCATACAGAGCACGTAATCTTTACAGCATACTGTCTCCACTCACATCACACTGCCTTCGCTTTCAGCATACAAACTCCACACAGAGCCTAGATCCTTCAGTTATGACTTACAACCCTCCACTCAGAACATAGGTCCTTACCTTCCAGCATATAACCTCGACACAGAGCCTAGATCCTTCACTTCCAGCATACAACCTCGACACAAAGCCTAGATCCTTTACGTATTTGAGAACGTATTCACAAACCTGTTTAACAAAAAAAGTTTCAATCACTAAATAGCAAGTGAATTTGGTCTCAGTGTTTGGTCCGTGCTAACCAGCAGGTGAATTCAGTTCCAATGTTGGTGCCATGCTTACCAGCAGGTGAATTCAGTTCCAATGTTGGTGCCATGCTAACCACCAACAGGTGAACTCAGTTCCAATGTTGGTGCCGTGCTAATCACCAACAGGTGAGTTTATCCCAATGTTTGTTCCATGAAAGGAATTGACACTTTGAGTGGCTAAACACAAACAAACAAACACACGTATTCCTACATTTTTTTTTTAAAAACAAACAAACAAAAATCAGATTGCCTGACGTCCAGCCTGTTTCAGACTAATGGGAGTCTTCACCTGACATGCCGGAGGGGTAAGTGAGTGCGCCCCTTGTCCAGACCCTCAAAGCCAGAACACTTCATCGTCCGTCCATCACTGTTTGCGTTGATTTCACTGCTAGGGAATTTCAAAAGAGACGTGTCTGAACCTTTCATTTTACTGTAAGCAGTGGTGGTCCAACGGTATAGTGGCAAAAGCGTTTGTCTACTGATGCGAGCGGCGAAGTTCGATGTAACACCACACTTTCTCTTTTTCTTGTTGAATCTGGAATTCTTACATTTAAAAAAATCCATTTCATTCATTTACTCTTCTCCTACACACACACACACACACACACATACACGCACGCACGCACGCATGCATGCACGCACGCACACACATGCATACACACACACACAGACACACACACATACATACACACATATACATACACATGCACGCGCGCGCGCGCGCGCACACACACACACACACACACACACACACACACACACACACACACACGCCGCTCACACCCCCCACCCCCTACCTTCTTAAACACAGAGATGTCGGCCAGCAGGCGTACTGATATCTTATACAGAATCATGTGTATTTGACTTCAAACATTACCAATATGTATAAAATAGCATAAGAACACATTTACAACAAGATTATTACAGCAGTTTACAAAAAACAAACTTGAGCAAAGCACACCGGCACTCCAAGACGGTCGAACATACCCTAGTAATGGATAGAATGGAAAGAAAGGAAAGCGAAGAATATTGGTATCATTACCAATGTCAAACCGCAATTCTCCAGGACAACCGCTAAAAACAAGGAAAAGATTGTGAGGCATTTACGCACATGTTATAAGGTGTTTTCTCATTCGGTTTTGCAGCGAGAGGGATGGAGAGAGCAGAACCAGCGTACACAGTGTACACGTGCTGGCTGACCGGGGTAGGCGAGACGAATTCTGGCACTGTCATGTTCGCCACCACCCACACCATAAACTGCACACATCATTGATTACATCTGGTCACCCCCAAATACCACGAACAGCACTCATACACTGATATATGTGGCCACCCCAAAATACCACGAACAGCACTCATCACTAGTTATATCCGGCCATATCCCAAATACCACGAACAGCAACTCATCACTGATTATATGTGGCCACCCCCAAAGCCACGAACTGCACTCATCACTAGTTATATATCCGGCCACCCCAAGTACCACGAACAGCACTCATCAATGATTATATGTAGCCACCCCAAATTTCCACGAACTGCACTCTCATCACTGATTATATGTGGCCACCCCCAAATACCACGAACAGCACTCATCACTGATTATATGTGGCCACCCCCAAATACCACGAACTGCACTCATCCACTAGTTATTTCCGGCCATCCCAAACCACGAACGAACAGCACTCATCACTGATTATATGTGTGGCCACCCCAAATGCCACGAACTGCACTCATCACGAGTTATATCCGGCCACCCTAAATACCAGAACTGCACTCATCACTAGTTATATCCGGCCACCCCAAATACCATGAAACTGCACTCATCACTAGTTATATCCGGACACCCCAATACCACGAACAGCACTCATCACTAGTTATATCCGGCCACCCTAAAATACCATGAACTGCACTCATCACTAGTTATATCCGGCCACCCCAAATACCATGAACTGCATCTCATCACTAGTTATATCCGGCCACCCAAAAATGCCACGAACTGCACTCATCACTAGTTGCATCTGGCCACCCCCAAATGCCACGAACTGCACTCATCACTGGTTATATCTGGCCACCCCTAAATACCACTAACTGCACTCATCACTGGTTATATCCAGCCACCCCAAACACCATGAACTGCACTCATCACTGTTTATATCTGGCCACCCTATATACCACTAACTGCACTCATCACTGGTTATATCCAGCCACCCCAAAACACCACGAACTGCACTAATCACTCGTTATATCCAGCCACCCCAAACACCGACGAACTGCAGCATTATGGTTTTATCTGGCCACCCCTCAATACCACGAACTGCACTCATCACTGGTTATGTCCAGCCACCCCAAAATACAACGAACTGCACTCATCACTAATTATATCTGGCCACCCCTAATACCACCAAACTGCATTTATCACCTCTCATATTTGACCACCCTAGATACCATGAACTGCACTCATCACTAGTTTATACTTGGCCACCCCAAATACCACGAACTGCACTCATTACTGGTTATATCTGGCCACCCCAATACAACGAACTCCAGTTATCACTAGTTATATCTGGCCACCCCAAATACCACGAACTGCACTCATTACTGGTTATAACTGGTCACCCCAAATACAACGAACTCCATTTATCACTAGTTATATCTGGCAACCCCAAATACCATGAACTGCACACAACACTGGGCCACACCAAACACTATGAACTGCACACATTACGGTTATATTTGACCACACCAATTGCTGTGAACGCACACATCACCCGTTATATTTAGCCAAACGAAACACCACGAAGCGCACACATCATTGGTCATATGTTGCCACACACCAAAAAACTTCAAGCTGGGAACGTCATCTAACATACCTGATCACACCGAAACCATGAACTGCAAAAATCACCGGTTCTTTTAGGTAAATTAAGCACCGCAAAGTGTGAACGTCACTAGTTACATGTGGCCACACCAAAAACTACGAAGTGCAAACGCCATTGAATATACCTGACTACATCAACACACCAAGAACTGCACACATAACTGATTATATCTGGCCAAACCAATACCGTAAACTGCACACATCACTGGTAAAATGTGGCCAAACTAAATACAATGAACGGCACGTATCACTGATAATATAGTCGCACCAAATACAGTGAACTGCACATATCACTGGTAGTATGTGGCCACACCAAATACTATGAACTGGACACGTGACCGATTGTATTTAGCCCGCATCCAGTACTATGAACCAAATATGTCATTGGTTATATCTGTCATACCCAATACTATGAACTGCACACATCACTAATTATATATTGGCCACGCACCGAATATCATGAAGTGCATACATCACTTTTGGCTACACACAATACTATAAACTGTGCACGTCACTGATTATATTTCGCCTCACCCAGTACCATGGGTTGCACACGTCATGGATTATAATTGGCTGTCACTGACACCATGAACTACACATAAAACTGATTCTGTTTGGCTGTCGTTCAGACCATGAACTACGCAGATCACTGGTTACATTTGATCACACCCACACCACGAATTAAATACGTCTCTGGTCATACTTACATCTGGCCGCCAATGACACAATGAACTCCACACGCCACTCGTTACTGCTTATCATCCAATCCATGAAATATGCGCATCACTTGTCACTCAAACCACAAACTGCATACATCGCTAGTTGCTATTTGATGTCACTGATCTCATGAACTGTACATGTCACTGGCTGTATTAGAACGTCTCTGACCCTATAAAAGCGCACTCGCCACTGGTTATGATTTGTTTTCTTCTCACGGCCCGAATTGCACACGTCGGTGATTAATATTTCCAGCCGCCGTGAAAAGTGGATAGCGTCGCAGACTCCCGACTGGGAGGTCGAGGGTTCGATTCCCATCAGAGTCATGTGGTGTTTTTTACCCAGACTGGCTCCTACCCAGAATTAAGTTTGCTACGAACTCAACTGGGAAGACTGAGACCATTACGATTAATGGATACGCCTCTGAGAGTGTTGCTCAATTTTTCTGACCAATACTGCAGGTGTCTGTATCTCTCAGGCCTAGCTGACGCCAGGATATACAATGAAAGTAAGCGAGAGTACAACCCTGTCATAAGTCTCAGACAGGAATGGAAATCCGTATTATCATCTTCATTTTCACCGATCAACATACAAAAAGTCTCATTCTGTGGCCTTTCATGCCCTGCTCTCATGACATCAGCGTCGATGTCCTCTCCACGTCTGTGGCCTTGGTTTGATTCGGTCGGGGTCACCGGTAGGCAAATTCATGGGGGCTTTGGGACGGACGTGGTGGCACGCTCCGGAGGAAGAGCTCACTTACGCCCGCTCCGCGACGAAGCAATTTTTGTCGTGAGTAGGGGGTTTGGTAGGTGGTGTCCTGAGTATGTTGGATCAGAACAGGCCCCAATGAACACGACTGAAATGACTCGGCAGCAGTGCTATGTCACCTCCAGAGGGTTGCCTCTTGACGACTTGACATTAACTGCTCCCTGTGGATTGCCGGTGCCGAGGCTGTTGGCTGGCCGGGCCGGACTGACTATGGGACGGGGCGTCGGTAGAAAGAAACTCGTGGAGAGCGTGGCAGCAGAAAGTCCTCAGAAGTGAAGCCCCCTTCAAGCAAGTGTTTCGGCCCTTATCTCCTGACATTCTAGGGGGATTGGGCCACACCCGGCTTCCATGACTCCGGATGTCCCTCTGCTGCCCCTTTTTTTCTCATCTTGGACGAACCATGGTCCTTTCATCACGTTAATTTGGTGTCGTGGTACGCCCATTGTATTACCGTCATCTTTTTGCCCTCGGCCATTATCATAATTTCTTTGATATTACTTTGTGTTTCAGAATACGTGACCCCTGCCTGTTATGCAGTAACCGCTTGCACTGGCTTGTAAGGTCTGATTGGTAGGTCAATCTTCTTTTCCTGATCATGGCTTATTTCTTCGCTCATATTTGACTCATGCTAGGTACAGCCCATGAAGAAGAACGGGCACAATCCTTTAATCTCCAGAAGACAGGTAAGACAAATGGGCCAGAGGATCTGTTTGGCGTCGAGCTCTAGGATGAGGTGTAGTTAGCCTATGCATATTTGAGTCTGAACATTGGACTGAGTTGTTCGATATTCGGGCATGTGTTGGACAGGTAAGCATGAAGGAAAAGGAATTTTATTACAACGGTAGTTTAACGAATACTTACGTCCAAACACAAGGGACACATCCCCCCTCACCGGCATTTTGTAAGTGTAATTGAGTACGAACTCACCTAA
>JADBJO010000518.1:657500-663398 GCA_016801955.1 Conus betulinus | reverse complement strand
GTTCAAGACCTGCGGCTTTTTCCCGCACCCCTCTCCGCCCGCAACCGTGGTCCGGCGTTGGACGTCATCACACGTTCCGTCGCACTCTGCGCGGTTTCCCGGCGCATCTTCCGGCTGATGCGTCACGTGTGCCCGGGGGTTGTGGATCCTCTTCTACACGTTGAAGGCCAAGCGTTAAGGAGCTGCTGTTGCTGCTCATGTTCCTCTGCGTGGGTATGCTGTTCTTCGCCTCGCTCATCTACTACGCCGATGATCGGAAGGTCTTCCCCAACATCCCTCGGGCTTGCTGGTGGTCCATCATCACCATGACCACGGTGGGCTACGGGGACGTGTCGCCCACCACCCAGTGGGGTGGTCGTGGTGGGCTCCATGACCGCGGTGTGCGGCGTGCTGGTCATTGGCTTTCACCGTGCCCGTCCTCGTCAACAACTTCATCCTCTACTACCAGCACACGCAGTCCCGCCATCAACCGCGAGGCCGAAAGAGGAACCAGAGAGGCTTCAGAAAAGCGTGCTCCTGCTGCTCCTACTGTTTGCTGCTGACACCATCTTCAAGAGCAAACCTCCGAGCGCCTCTGAGGGCGGGAAGGATTTCAACTCCAAAGCCAGGAAGGAGTTGACGAAGGCATTCAACGCCGATACGAATGGTGAGAATGGTTCGCAAAAGAGGGCCAGCACAAATGGCGGGAAAGACCCCCCGATTTCAAGATGACGACACTGCATACGTCACAATCCAGGGCAAGATGCTGCCCGACCCCCTCCTCAACACCACCATCGACTTTCAAATGACGAGGAAAGTACTATCGTGACCTGAAAATGCGTCATTACCTGAAAAAACGTGGTGAAAATTACCCATGCTGCTACGTCATAAGATGAAAAATGACTATTTCCATTGCACATTATAGCTAACTATTACGTCATGTGATAAAATGATGTCAAAAGTGTCACCATCTGTTCACAGACGACTGGAAAATGACGTCAAAGGCTTCGTTGTTTGTTTAAAAAAGAAAAACCAAACAAAAAACAAAGCAAAAACAAAAAAAACACAGTCCCTCCAACCCCCTCCATCCATCCCATCCCCCTGGTGCCTCCTTTGCTCCTGCTCATACCCTCCCTCAGCCACAGAGACAGAACAGATGTGACCAAGCTTGCATAGGAAAACCACAAAATGGTAAATGAGTAGAACTCTGTGGGTATTGTCGTGATTAGTCCATAGTCACAACTCATGCTGTTTCCCGAGATGGAATTTCCGGTGAAAGATCATTATTTATGAAAACAAACAAACAAACCAAACAAACAAAAAACAAACAAAAATTTGCGCACGTGCGCACACACACACATACATATACACACACACTCACTAACTTACTCACTTACTTACGCATTCAAATGCAAGGACACCACACACACACACACACACACACACACACACACACACACACAACACTCACACTGCAACATACATGTGGTCACATACGTGACTGATCCGGCGTCATTGATAATTTCATAGAACCGAAAGGAAAAAAAAAAACATCGACAAAAACCCTGACACATTAGATATCAAATTCAGACGCACGTACGTTTTAAACAATACAACGCATGGACATTTTGCCCATGATTGCGCGGGATTGCTGAGGTCAGCTCCCGTCGAAAGACTTCACAGTTGTCCTTGCCCTGACTGGCCTCATCGATGGGTGAAGGTGGCCTAGTGGATAGTGCATTCTCCTAGGATGCAAAAGAATCACTGGTCCTTAGATCCAGTCTTATAATGGTCGGTTTCTTTAAATGTTATCTCCTGTCGGGTCTTCACTATATCTGAATACTGCCCTAAGTGCTGGTCTTTTGGATGAGATCCTGTGTACAGCAGCACACGCTTAGCGCATGTATAAAACCTAGGGCAACAAAGCTGACTTTGAAACAAAATTGTGTGGGGGAGACAAAGTTGTCTTTGACACCAAAGTTCTGTAGGGAAACAAAGTCGTCTTTGACACAAAAATTCTGTAGGAAAATCCACTTTAAGTTGTAAAAATAATTTTCACAGAAAGAATGGGACAAATGAAGGACGACGCGGTATTGTCATGAAAAAATCTCCCTGGGTAAACAGTCTGACGTGGCGCTGTTGTGCAATGGTGACACGCTCCCCGCGGAAGAGCAACGCGAATGTCACAGGAAAGAAATCTGCTGTAAACTGTGAAGTTCCTGAGTCTTGCGCAGCGATTTTCAACTCATTCGCCACGTAATATACAACAAGAACGGTGACACGATCACCTGTGCATATTGTTTGCCTCACCATCAGCCTGTCTTGTTATCTGAATATAGGCCAGGACACAACCATTGGCCACAAACTGCAGAACGCCTAATGCAGAAGACAATCCAAAGCCTTAGAGCGCTGACAGAGGCCGCTGAGAAAGGCTTCGGCACGATGTGGTCGAGGAGGGACTCAGACACACTTCCAGAGGATTCAGTTTCCCAGTTTACGTAATTCATCCGTTAGGAAAGTGGACAAGACATTTGTCAAAAGGCAACTTGGCTCCGAGGCGTCCGCCCATTCTGGAGTCGTCGCAGGTTCGAATCCAGGCAGGACAAAAACCAAAACAAAAACAAACAAACAAAAAAGGTCAAATCAGGAAGGTGTCCAGGAGTCGTAGCCTGGATTCAGCCCGGCCCCCTGAGTGTGTAGAGAGTCAAAGGCTGAGACACTAGCATGACGGAGGGGGTGGGGTGGGAAGGGGGATGGGGCGTGGGGTGTGCAATGTCTTTTGAAGAGTTTCTCTTGTCCAGCGGTCTGCCAAGAGTTTGTTCCTTCTTGATTCTGGCGGCCACCGCTGCAAACCGCAGCATTCGTCTCTGCGAAAATTGTAATTGATAAAGTGGCAGACAGACTGTTGATGGTCGTCACAATCACCCATCAAAAGTGAAGACTGAAATTGTGCACCATCAGTGATACAGCCTCTAATGATCACCCCAGTCTTTCCACTGCAATCAGTGATTTTGACCTTTTGTCGTCGAAGCCACTGTTCCAATACAACCAATAATGTAGACTTTTATTATCATCAAAATCATTTCCATACATTCGTTGACAATCAGGTAAGGCAGTCAACAACACGTACTTCTATTTACAGCATAGTCATTCTAATGTATTCTCTGTCACACGCATTATCATCACCACAACCATTCAGGTCAATTAGAGACAGACAATTTCATCATCACCAGAAGCAATCTGATAAAACAACATAATTGTTGATCGTTACTATAAGAATCGTAATTCAGCCAACAACTCAGCCTTTCATCTTTACCACAAGCATCGTAAGAAATCGACAGCACAGCCAATGTTCATTACCTCAAGCATTGTAATATATTCAAACATATTATGTTTTATCACAATCACAAGCGTCGTAGTACAATTAACAATACATAATTTTTTTTTAAAAATAATAACCGCAATCACCATTATACAATCAACAACAGACCTTTATTATAACTAGAAGCATCGTAATCAAATCAAAAGCACAGACTTCTACCATCACCATGAGCATTGTAATACAAACAACAATACAGGCTTCTATCACCACCATATTCATCGTATACAATTACAGTACATACTTTTAACGTCACCATAATCGTCGTAATGCAATTTTCAGCATAAATCTTTACCATAACTATAAACATTGTAACGCAATTAGCGACAAAGACTCGTATATTACAATTAACGTTTGTGATACAATCCACACGACACAGACTTTGATTATCACATGAACATTGTAATACATAAGCAATATACACTGTTTATTATCACCATACACTTTGTAACACAACTAACAACCATGACCGTTGTAATACAAACAATAACACAGGCTTTTGTATGACCATCAACATTGCAATATAATCTATGAAACATGCTTTATTCATCACCATGAAGTTTGTGATGCAATAAGTAATACACACTTTTATCATTACCATAAACATTATGATACAACTACAACATAGGTTTTAAGCGTTACTGTAAAACATTGTAATATCATCAACGACGCATACTTGTACCATCAGCATAAACATTATAATACCATCAAGAACGCTAACTCTTACGGTCGCTGTAAACATCGTTATACGATGAACAATACATAGCTTTTATCATCATCATAAACATTGTAGTATGATCAACAAAATTCACGATCCTCATCACATATTTCCCATCGGTAGAAGTGGCGGAGTGAAGCACGACGAGTAGCACCCCTTGTTGGACTGGATATCAGAGACAGACAAACCACGTTTGCTATAGTGCCGGACCTTAGTAAAATGCGCACGAGCTCTGTGTGTGTGTGTGTGTGTGTGTGGTGTGTGTGTGTGTGTGTGTGTGTGTGGTGTGTCCGTATGTACCTCTGTCTGTGTTTGTGTGTGTCCGTATGTATCTGTGTTTCGGTGTGTATGCGTGCGCGCGCGCGCGCGTGTTTCCCTTGTTTGACACACCACCAGTGAACTGGAAGACAAAAGTGACCCTTCTGTGACATCGATTGCCGGGGAAACAAAAATCGTTTGCTAAAGTGACCATTAAGCATGGGTCAGTGTCTGGCACAGGCCGGACGGTCACGGATTTCACGCTGTATAGGAACAAGACGACGGCGTTGAAAGCAACGCTCTCCTCCTATCTGCCCGAGATTAAACTGTCTCCCCCATCACGATCAGGAAATCAGTGGCACATAACACTGAAGGCAAAGGTGACATTCCCCATGCCGAAACGCGTTCATTCCTCTTCACAGAACACGAGTGCACGTGACACCGAGTGTGAGTGTTGCAATTTCCTTGCGGTAGATGTCATTCTTCTGGACAGGAGAAATATATTAAATTCAAGGCACTGAGGTGAGATATGACATTAAAAAAATATAATAATAATGGTATTTCCGTTTCTTTGCACAAAAGACAGGAAAACAGACACTAAGACGAAGTGTTGCTTTCTTCCTGTCCCAACTCGTCCATTCTTTTTCTCACAGGAGAGAGGAACAAGAGATGTTTAAGTTAGGCGCAGTAAGACGCCCATGCCACGCAGTGATAGGAGACGTCGAAGAGACGTGTTGCTCCTCCGTGTCGTAACACATTCGTCGTTCCTCAAAGAAGACCGTAACAATAAACGCTGAGGATGATTAAGTGCCACGTTCTCTTTCCAGTGACACTTACATTCTTAAACAAAGAGTACACTGCCATGAGACGATTACAATAAGTGTTACATTCTCAATGATGTTACCAGTCTGTGTCTCTTCACATTAGGCATTAACAAGAGACACTAAGGGCAAGTAATACACATCCATTCTGCCTTACAACAGTCAGTAAGACGACACACAGAAAAGAAGGGCTAATAACTCTGTTTCGTAACACATCAATTTTTCCCTCACACATGGCAATGTTACGACACACTGTTATTCTCTTCCTGCTGTAACACTTCCGTCGTTCTTCGCGAAAATAAAGACAACAGACATGATTTTTCTCACGTATGACTAATGAACGAAGCCTTGTTCATGGTAGGACCAGTATGCGAGATCTGCTCAGGGGTGATCATAAAAAAGACTAATCGTCTGGCTCCCCTGTCGCGCCTTGTCCTGAAATGGACCGATGGTTTTTGTTCCCTTTTTGCCTTTGACCAGAAACATATCAATGGTTTAGTTTCGCCTTTTGCCTTGTCATAAAGCAAACCAATATTTTTGGGTTTCCCATCTGTCTTTCATTAAACAGCGTGTTGCCCTGACATAAAGCAGTCGATCATTTTGACGCCACCCTTGCCCATTCGTAAAAACAGACCGATTTTCTTCCTCTCCGAGTCTGACTGACTTGTCCTCAAAAGGACAAGTGTGCTGGTGCTGCGTTTTTCTCTCTCTTCTCTTTTCCTCATAAAACAGATCAATGTCTG
>JADBJO010000518.1:632500-642500 GCA_016801955.1 Conus betulinus | reverse complement strand
CGGATAGAACCTCACTCCTGCCTTCTTCCCCTTCATACACATAGGCTGGAATTGCACGTATGCGCGAACCATGGCGCGCGCTGGCAGCCCCGTCCACTTTCGTTGACAGACACGCACGCGGGGCGCCCCATACATTCACACATACAGGCACGCACGCACATAAGTGCGCGCACACTATGTTTATTTCTATCATTGTTTAGAAAAACCCAGATGTATTTCTTTGTATTAGTGTTTCTTTCTGCGCCTTTTTTTTTTTTTTATCATCGTACACATAAATGCACCGCCGCGCACATACACACACAAACCACTTCCGCGTCCTACTATTTTTTTTTTTTTTTTTTAATCGTACACATAAATGCACCCCCGCGCACATACGCACATACTTGTGTACGCGCTCGCCCACTCACATATATAGATTGTAATTGAGCTGTTTGTACAAGGTTTCTGAGAAAAACCTCTTGTTATAAAAGATGAAATCCGTGGGCTGTATAACGATTCATTACCATACACGCGCTCATATATTTGTAGATATATATATTGTCAGTGAGGTAATGGGGAAACAAGGGCAGGCCAACAATTCTTCTTCTGATTTAGTAATGACTTAGCAAACATTTGAACAAATTAAAGTAGATGTGAAGAAAATTGGAACATGAAATTAAATAAACGTGTTTTTAAGATATGGAAACCTTTTTTTTTCTAGCTGTTTGAGAAAACCATTATAAATTCCTCCCGAAAACAAGTCTATTTTAATTGATTACTCTTAGACCTTTCGTTTGTTGGATCGAACTCATCAAATAGACACAGGTAGGTGTGTCACTGCTCTTGGCATCATAGAGGCACACCACAGTCCAAAATTCTGTGATGTTCTCACCACCAAGGGTTCAAAAAAGAATCCAACAGCACCCCCAAAAAACAGTCAGCAAAGGGTATAAATGAAACGAAACAAAAAAAGTATGGAGAAGAAAAAAGTTGCTGAAAAACTAAAAACGTTATGCAAACAGTATAAAATGTAGGGGACAGTCTTTGAGCCTATGAGGTGAGGATCCCATTCAAGGATGCAAGGGAGATCAAAAGATATGGAACAGTCTGAGTGGTCAGCCCTGCTGTTCAGTAGCCCAAGCAGTGTCATTTACTTAGATCTCCTACGAGATGTAATCTCCCACTAGTTGACCGAACACTATAATGCTGAACAATTAAGTAGTGGGGGAAAGTAAGTGCAGGCTAACATTGGCAAAGATTTGAACTTAACAAATAAACAAAACAAACAAACAAACAAACAAACAAAGGTTGAAGATAAAGAAAATGGGAACATGAAATTAAGAAATATATCATAAATATACAAACCCTTCACTAGCTGCATGAGGGAACCATTGTAATCCCTCCCGAAGGCAGATCTATTTCACACACTGTGTGTGTGTGTGTGTGTGTGTGTGTGTGTGATCTGATATTTGGAGACCATCAATTAAGTGGCATCACTTTCTTTTCCCTCCATCTCAAAACCTCGTTCATTATTGTTGTTAATCGCGTGCCGCATTCGTCCTTGAGCCGTGACGAAAAGGCCAATATTAACAATACATCCATCAAGGAAACACACGATCTTCTATTTTCTGTCTGACATTGTTTACAACACCGTCCTTGGATGTAGCTCAAGTCCTTGTTTCTGTCAGTACTTCACGAGAGCAGGATTCGTGCGTGCCTCTCTCTTCTCTCTCCCTCTCTCTCTCTCTCTCTCTGTGTGTGTGTGTGTGTGTGTGTGTGTGTGTGTGCGTGTGTGTGTGCACACGCGCGCGCGTGCCTCTGTGAATTTGACTGTGTTAAAATTCCGATGTTATTTTGTCTTCATTTTTGTAAGTTTTAACATTCAGTTTCAAAACCGTACTCAATAAGATTTGTTGTTGTTGTTGTTGTTTAATCAGCCATTCCAAATTTTTTGTCGAGGACCTGGACTAGAGAAAGGACAGATATGATATTATCTGTATGAATATTGGGTTGTGATGCAGCAGACCTTAACGCAGTTCACATGCTGCTGCTGCTGCTGCTGCTATCTGAGAATGTATCTCGGCATTTCGAGTGCCTGGCAGCTCTCGTCTCCTTTCCAAGTATCCTGGTGCACGTTGGATAGTGTGTGTGTGTGTGTGTGTGTGTGTGTGTGTGTGTGCAGTCTGATATGCCATAATCATTTTTTGTTTTATCTGTCAACAGGTCTTGGGTGTCTTTTTTTTTTTTTTTTTTTTTAACTTCCAGAAGAAATCTTTGACAGATGGCATAAAGCATACATCGGCATAGTGTGTGAGCGGAACATCATGCGATCTGTGACGTCATGGTGATGCTGGTCTTCGACTTCAACAGAACATCTGTCATCCGCGACGTCGAGAAATCTCTGCGACTTGGAAACAGAGGAGATCTTTGATACCTTAGATCAGTCCCACAAGATCTGTAATATGTGATTGTGAAACTAAGACTACTCGTGACGTTAACAGGTGAAGGAGTGTGTGATGTCACTCGGCAAATGACGTCGTTAAGTTTACCTCCAAACTAAAACGTCAATGAAAGAAGGATTCTAAACAGAAGTACCAGAGTATGAATAACATCTGATGTGGTGGTAGAACACAGCTGCTTTGATTTGTATCCCAAGACAAGTTTGAAAGCGACGGACAGAAGTTTGATTCACTGAGGCACAGAGAGCTCTACATCTGGATATTTGTCGTCATCATGGCCGTCAGTCGTGACGTCACTATTCGTTACGTCATGTTTCAGGTGGCGATATTCACGATCGTGGCATTTACAGGTACGTATAGTGTGTCTTTCTGCTTCTTGGTCTGTCAGAGTACGCTCGTCTTCCTCCTTGTGAGTTTGCCTTTCTGTCTGTATGTCTGGCTGCCTCGCTTTGTATTTCTTTGGCAGTTTGTCCCACTATGTGTGTGTGTGTGTGTGTGTGTGTGTGTGTGTGTGTGTGTGTGTGTTACACACACACACACACACACACACACACACACACACACACACACACACCACACACACACACACACACACAATTCCCCTGTACACGTCTGTGCAATACGAAGGCACACGAGGTTTAAAAAAAAAAATTAGAAGCGTCATCCATGGAAATTGTCAAAATGCCAAATACCTATGGTGACCTCCTCACTCCCCCCCCCCCCCCCCCCCCCCTCCCGTACCTCAACCCCTCTCCACCTGGTACCTACTCGGTCGATCCTTCTTTCCGCATCCCACATGGCAAACTGGAACCAACCGACCCCACCGAATCTGTCCATCCCTCCTGGGTTCTTGCTGCTTTCTGTGTAGCTCAGCGTCGACCATGAGTATACAGAAATCCAGTTTCAAGGAATTCGAGGAATCAAATTTCAGTGGGGTAAAGGGGAGGAGGAGGAGAAGGGAGGAGGAGGAGGAGGAGGAGAAGAAGAGGAGGAGGAGGAGGAGGAGGACTTACAGGGGTCTCAGTGCTGAAGTGTTCATCAGTGTTCCATACCGTAACGAGGTCTTCTTCAATGAGGTGGACAGGACGTTGATGACTGTCTTCCAGATAGGGGTACCCTGTGGCTGCATGTCACGTGGGATGAGTGTCTATACTTCGGGCTGTTCAAAGCTGGCGAGACTGTCGTATAAACAGGGTTTTTTTTTTGTTTTTTTTTAAAATCGGTTCAAGGGTGGGGGAGATCTTTTTGATCATTTCCCCGGTATTGGTCAGTTAGAGAGAGAGAAGAAGAAGAAAGAAGAAGAAGAAGAATGAGAGGAAGAGGAGGAGAGGAGGAGGAGGAGAGGCAGAAGAGGAGGAAGTAAGAGGAGGAGAGAAGGAGGAGGACTGGCAGGGAGGGGAAGGAGGAACCACAACAGAACAACACAAGAACAAAGGTAGAAGAGAAGCAAAGAAGGGAGAAAGAAGAGAAGACGAAGAGCAGAAGGAAAGAGGAGAAAAGAGGCATAGGGAAGAAGTAAGAAAGAAAAAGACAAAAGAGAAGGATAAAGAAAGGAACAATCAGAAGGAACGAAAAGAGAGAAAGAACAAGACCGAAGGAAGATACTTTGGAAAAAGAAAGAGGGAAAAGAAGGAAAGCAAGAAGAAGTAGATGAGAGCGGGAAGAGGAAGGGAAGACAAGAAGAAGAAAGGAACAGGAAAGTGAACAAAGAAAGAGAAGCAGAAAAGGAAGACGATTAAAAAGACGAAGACTAAGGAGTGCAAAAGCAAGAGAAAAAAGAAGAAGAAGAGGAAGACGAAAAAGGAAGGCAACGAAATCAAGAAGCAGAAAGAACCGAGGAAGCAGAAGAAAAAAGAAAAGACAAAAGTAGGGACGAAGAAGAGAAAAAGAGGTGAAAGAGAGCAAAGAAGACGAAAGAAAAAGAAGGGGAAGAGACGCGAAGAAAAGAAGAAACCGTAGGAGGGGAACAGAGAGGCAAAAAAGAGAGAGCCAAGATAGAAGGAAAAAAAGAGGAAGATGAAGAAGCCCCCCCCAACGAGCGGCGCGGGAAAAAAGAAGAAGAAGCGAAGAACGCAAGCATTCGAGGAAGACGAAGAAAGACGAACAACGCGAAGGAAGAAAGAGTGCTAGAAAAGAGGAGGAGAGGAAAAGGGGGAACAAAGTTTTCTTCAAAAAGACAAGACGGAAAAGAGACAGGGAGAGAAGAAGAAAGAAAAAGAAGCTAGAAGAAGTGAGGCGAACGAATAGAAGGACAGGGAAGATGAAAGAAGAAATTGAAAGCAGAAGAAGGAGGAATAGGCGGAGGCTGAAGAAGAAGGAGGAGTTCGAGGATAGAACCAGAAGAAGAAGAAGACAGAAGAAGGAAGAAAGATTATTTTAGTTTTTTAAGAAATGAATTATTTTGCTTTAGAATTTTTTTAAGAAGATTTCATTATTTTGATGTTAGACGACTGATTTAGGTTTTTTATTACATTTGTTTATCATGGATTTTTCTTTGTAAAGATTTTTTTTTTATATTTTTTGTTTATTATTCTTTCCTTTATTTTTAATCTGTATTAATATTTTTTTTTATTACGGAGCTTGTTTATATATATATGCGATAATTCTTATAATATTTTTCTTTTTCATTTTTATTTTTGTTTCAAAGCAATCTTTATTTTTTGTTCATCTTGGGAGGTTTTAAACTGTTCTTTTTTATTTTTTCTAAGTTGTTGTCACTTTTGTTGTTTTTTTAAGTTTACCTCCAACCATTCGCCTTTCCGTTGAGCCTGTTGTTGTCCAAAGAAGAAATCCGTTGGCAGACGATCAAAAGATGTTCATTCATCAAAACAAAAAAGACAATTCTGTCATCGATTTTGTCGCAATACCATCATTTTCTGTTTTTGGTTTCATATAGTTTTGTATCGCCCTTTTCTTGGTCATAAGTATTTGAAAACTGGTGCGGAATTTCAATAC
Organism: Conus betulinus; assembly: GCA_016801955.1. Classification (NCBI taxonomy): domain Eukaryota; kingdom Metazoa; phylum Mollusca; class Gastropoda; order Neogastropoda; family Conidae; genus Conus; species Conus betulinus. The sequence goes on along the minus strand of JADBJO010000518.1, from coordinate 637,107 downwards.
GACATGTTTAGGGATATTCAGGAAACATGATTCATTGGAATTAACGTATTATGATTTCGTACGAATTCATATCTAGGAAAATCAGGGCAACAACAGCAAGAACCAAAAACTACCCAAAAACAACAACCCAACGGAACAGACAGGAAAAATCCACATTCAATCCCGAAACCAGTGTTCAAATCAGCAAGTAGTCCCTTGACTGGAAAACGCAGTAGCTTGCCATACAGCGCTGATAATTATAGACATGTCAAAATCCTGTTGCGATGTCGTGTGTGTGGTGTGTGTGTGGGTGTGTGTGTGTGTGGATGTTTGTGCGAGTGTGTGTGTGTGTGTGCTTGTGTGTGTGTGTGTTGTGTTGGGTGTGTGTGTGGGTGTGGTGTGTGATGAAGAGAGAGTTGAGACAGATTGAGAGAGAGTGATGAGAGAGGAGAGAGAGAATGAGAGGAGAGAGAGAGAATATGGATTGGAGGAGAGAGACGAGAGAGAGAGCATAGAGAGAGAGAGGAGGAGAGAGAATTTCGAAACAGTTCATAAAGAGACGGTCTCTGTGACACACACACACACCACACACGCACAGCACACACGCACGTGTGGTGACACATACACACACCACACACACACACACAAAACAACACACACACACACACGTCACTAGAGGTTGAATCGAGAGAGAGAGGTCTCGAGAGGACGGTTGTACCCAAAGTGAGCTATTTTTCGGGTCTTTTCGTTTTACCTTTGAGAGGCGAGAGAGAGAGAGATAGAAGAGATTTTTTTTGGAAACCACTCCACCTAACCAACTGCATAATCCTGCTTACTGTTCAGTCTCATAACCGTTATTCCTGTTGTGCTAGTGACTCGTGATAGTTGGCGGATCCGCTGTTGATGAACAGACGGCAACACTACAGTGTTGTTTGTGGGTCCGTTGTGAGTGAGATAGTGCGCGAGTGACGTGGGTGTATACAATTGTGCCTTGTTTACAGGCACGTGTGTTACTTTGTGTTTTGTTTTTGTGGCGTTGTGTTGTGTGTGTGAGTGTGTGTTGTTGTGTTTGGGTGTGTGTTTGTGTTGTGTGTGTATGTGGTGGTGTGTGTCGTGTGCGTTTTTATGAGAAGGAGCGAAGAGAGAGACAGGAGAGAGACTTGATAGAGAGAGAGAGAGTGGGTTGGGTTGTTTGTGTGTGTGTGTGTGCTCGCGCGCAGCCGCGCGCGCGTGCGGTGGTATATATTGGGAACTTCTCATGTATGGTTATTCCGTAAAATGAATTTAGAACAGTTAATTTTCCATGTAGACCATGGACGTACATTCACTACAACACATTAGATCTCAAACGCATCTACGTTTGTTTATTTTTCCAGTGAATCTGTTATATTGATTTATGTCTATCTCCGTAATTTTGATGTAGAATTCATAAAAACCCAGTTGAAAGAAAAGCCCCAGCCACTCAATTTGAAGCCATTACCCATCTCTCTACATTTTAACACAACCACCCACACCATTCCTGGGTTTCCTCCGAGCTCACTTTTATTACTTAGCACCTTCCTGTTTTCTTCTTGCGGTTATTTGTATAGCTGTGTCACGTTTTCATTTTCATCTGTAAGATGCGTGCGTTGCAGGTGTGTGCATGCGTGTGTGCGTGTGTGTGGTGTGTGTGTGTTTTTGTCACCGGAAACCTAGAGTTAAAAGAGGTCTACACACGATAAACAAAATATTATGTGCTCAATCAAAACCCTCTCAAGACCTGATTTTATTTTTTGTGATTGTTTTTTATATTTGTACACACCCCCCCCCCCCATGTGTGTGTATATTGTACGTATGTATATGTGCAGTAATGTACTTTTTTTTAATGATGTGTGTGTTATTAACTTATTTATTTACTTATTTGTTTATACTACTTATGTTCTATCAACTACATTTATGTATTTATTGACACTGTCATTTCATTTTGATTCCTTATAATTTATCGATGTATGTGCTCCCACAGCCATTAAACCTGTGAATCATTGGGTCAGTAGAAAAATACGATAGTTGATCACCCGATGAGAACTGGCTTCGGCTCCTTTGCACCAATGACGGTCCTTCCCAATGACCATGCGAGTTCGCTCTCCTTGTTTTGGCTTTCTTGTTCGTTGCAAAACCACATTCGTGCTTGAGAGTGAAAAAGTGTCGATGATAATGGCGAAACAAGTAGAAACTTTCCAAGCATTTTTCGAACAAAAATACACCCCACTAATTTCACATTAGATGACACCCCCTGAAATTCACTTGCCGGAGGTAAATGTTACCCCCCATTTCTTGTTTTATGTTTTTTTCTTAAAGTTCAAGCGTAGGGATTCACACTGTTCTGAGATGGACTTTAGACACTGTGCCATATACCAAGATGTTTCCCGAACTTTTCCTTTTAATCTCCGGTCTAAAAGGAGGGCCTATTTCGATTCACACTCGTCTACCATTAATGGTGCAATATTTTTAAGGGAACTAGTAAAAGTATGGAAGCCAGCACAAAGACGAATCTGTTAGTACTTTTTTTTCGCTGATCTGAAAGCAAAAGCGGATCCATGTTGTAGTTCGACATTGGAGGAGGGAGACCACACCCAGACTTCTTTCCGTGTGTCGTGCTACTTTCTTACCGCAGTGGCAAGTAAATCTGTACTCTCTTGAAAGTTTACTTTTTTTTTCCCGACTGGTTTTTTGTGTTTTGGTGGTGGTGTGTGTGTGTGTGATGTGGGTGTGTGGTGTGTTTGTTTTTTGCTTCGCGTGTGCGGTTGCGTGCGTGGTGCTGATTTGTGTGTGTTGTGTGTGTGTGTGTGTTGTGTGTGTGTTTGTGTGTGATTGTTCTTTGTTTCTTCTCTTTCGTATTTTTTTTGTTTTCTTTACACCTTTAGTTATTACATCAGGGGTATAAGGTTCAGATTGGAATGACATAACCATCTGAAATAGGCATGAAGATAGGTACATTTCTCAGGAGCCTTTTACTAAATGTAACGTAAATAACTCTGTTTCTCTTTTGCCTACTCTCTATCTCTCTCACTCTGGTTATTGCTCATGTGCTTTCTTGTTAGCCACTGTGTGTTTGTGCAATGCACACACACACCACACACAACCACTACACATTAAGTTTTACTCCCTCCTCTCTCAGTGTCTGACAATAACTTTAATCTCAGACACGTTCCCTCTCGTCTCTCTTCTCCTCTCTCTCCTCTCTCCTCCACCCTGAGTTCCAGTGCGCCAATAAATCTCTCTTCTCCCATCAGCTTAGCTTGTCGGTCTCCTACGAAACACTCTCCAATCAGATTCCACATTCATGATTCACACCTCACACCTAAATCTCTCTTCTCTCAACTTATCACTTCTGACCACTGTGGTCCCGCACGACACCCAATGTCTCCTCTCCATACCCTATCGAAAATGTCTACATCTCCTCTCGGCCATGAGACATAATTCGCGCACGCTTACAATACACACACCAGTTGCTGTCTCGCCCACACCACCAGACAAAAAACCATACTCGCTCTCGTCTGTCCTCCTAAAATGTCATAAAAATGTATGACATAATGCACATTACATCAGATCTGTCCACCCATATTCATTACATCAGATCTGTCTCAATCATATCATTACATCAACTATCTGTCACAAAAATTTCATTACATTATCTGCCTCAATTATATTCATTACACACAGATCTGTATAAAATCCAGTATTCATTACATCTGATCTGTCTCAATCATATTCCATACCTAAGATCTGTCTCAACCATAGTCGTGACATTAGATCTGTCTCCCAACCATGTTCATTTTTTTATTCATCAGATCCTGTCTCAATCAATGTTCATTACATTAGATCGTGTCCCTGCAAAAAAAAATCATATTCTGACCTCAGATCTGTCTCAGTCATATTTATTACATCAGATATGTCTCAATTAGATTCAGTACATCAGATCTGTCGATGCAATGCATCAGATCTTTCTCAATCATATTCATTACCTCAGATCTGTCTCAATCATGCTTATTACATCAGATCTGTCTCAATCATGTTTATGCATCAGCATATGTCTCAATCATATTCATTACATCAGATCTGTCTCAGTCATATTCATTGTATTACCTCAGATCTTTCTCAATCATGTTCATTACATCAGATCTTTTCTCAATCATATTCATTACCTCAGATCTGTCTCAGTCATATTTATTGCCTCAGATCTGTCTCAATCATATTCATTACATCAGACCTTTCTTTCTCATCATGTTCATAGCACAGTTTACATGTACCCGCATAATTTTCCAAAATATAAAAGCCACGATTTTGAAATTGGGAACAGATTTAATTCATTATCTTGTTCCAACGTACATTGAATTTCATTGGGATCGAATGAACGGTTGTTGATTTACAGACAATTAAACAGAGGATGGGTCGAAATCAAAGTTCGCAAAATCTGTTCAGTTCACAAAATCATTTCAATAGTGGGTGTGTGGCCACCGCCATTGGCGAGACATTCCACGCAGCGACTCCTCATCGAGTTGACCAGTGTTCTGATGACCCCTCTGAGGGATTCTCTGCCATTCCAGTTGCAGCATTTGGAAGAGATCCTGGCGGTCTCTGGGAGGTGG
>JADBJO010000518.1:617500-622500 GCA_016801955.1 Conus betulinus | reverse complement strand
TTGTCATAGCTACCCATCTTTCAAGTTTACACACTTGTAATGCTCCAAGATTAATTGTGCAGGACTACAGCCAAAGAACAACTTGTCCCTAAAAGCTTTTGCTCTGACGACGTGAACCTCAACCCTTCCCAAGATTAATTCCTTAACTCGGATTGAAATTTCTGAACAATAACGTGAATCTTCCTTCACATACTTCAGTAAATCTATCATATTTCCGATTTGTGGGTTTCCAGTCAAAATACAAAACTTCAAGTTTGCAGTATGAGAAGCTTCTGTTTATTACTTTCCCGTGTCTTGGTTCAGAATAAATCATTGAGTTTATATTTATGTAATCTGTTGTAAAACGTCAAATTTCCAGTTTCTCCTGACTTGTAAGAATGCAGTCAAATTAGGGTAGCAGGTTGGCCGAACTGTCGTTGTAATTTAGGTTAACTTGTGCTGTATCTGAAGTGGGTTAACTGATGATTGAACTATGACGTTGACGTTTTTAATGAAGGACTGAACACCAAAATAGACATCGTCAAATGTCATTCAACGCCTTGAACTATTATTGCATACAAATGGAAAGCTGACCATTGAGACATAGCCCGGATGCGAAAGGCTAGGGGGAGTGAGACAACAGTTACTGATCTGTTACTATTTGAGAGACTGCTTAACCGATGATCGAAAAGTAAGGCAGAGAGGGAGGAGGGTCGTTGGTTGACTGATGGCCGTTGAGCTGTCCCATCCGCAGGCTGGCGAATCCCTGCACGAGGTCAAGCCCGTGCGCACCGCCCTTTGATTACCGCCATGAACTGGGGATGACACGGGACATCAAAAACATTCACGGTGAGTTGTCACTGCGCATGCGCATGTCCTTTCTATCGCTTTCCATGCTGCTCAGTCGCATCACACTTGACATCTTTCTGGCGTAATTAAATCAAAGAAACTAAATGGTAGGAAAAGGACGGACAAATAACTCGCCACGAGCTCTCGTTTCAATTTTGTCAGAATCCCGTCCGCTTGAGCAGGAAACTAGCCTACTTTCTTCCGGGCGAGAGGACTATTCAGCTGGCTGGGCCGACCGCTCAAGTAACCAAATGTGCTAGTTTCTTCTTGTCCGCTGTTCAGTGAGGGCGGCCTACTGTCTGCACATAGACTTTGCCCGCAAGCTGCGTTCAGTGTGTGTGTGTGTGTGTGTGTGTGTGTGTGTGTGAGAGAGAGAGAGAGAGAGAGAGAGAGAGAGAGAGAGAGAAAGTGTGTGTGTGTGTGTGTGTGTGTGTGTGTGTGTGTGTGCTTCAAACCTGTTAATTTGACACTGTCACCTGCGAAGTGTGGTGTAAACAAAAAGTCAACCCGCGAACAGGAAGAAGACACAGAGCAGTCACACCAATAGGATGAGGTGAATGCCTTCTAGATGCGCGATGAGACTTCTGCTAGACGAAGGTACTATTCCAGTCCCTTATACTTTCTGGTTTAAGTCTCTTCACTCCTCTTACGACTCTTACTGTTTCCACGCTTCTCCTACATGTCAATGTTCTCACTGTTCCTACGCCGCGTACTCTTCTCGGCTTAAGTCCAGTTTTCGCCATTTTTTTTTTTTCATTTTGGAGAAGCTTAAAAGACACAAATTGTCACTTCATGATGTTTACCGTGTCCGTTCTCTCTTTTTTCGTTCTGTGTGCCATTTAAAAAGATCTTTTTGCCGTTGAATTTCATGTTAGTGTGAACCCCCCCCCCCCCCCCCCCCCCCTCCTCCCCCCAACAAAAACAGTATATTAATGCTTGCTTGGTTGCAATCAAATTTGTAGACCAGATACAGCTTTATCTTTGAACACTGTGTGTGAATGCATGTGTATGAGTGCGGGGGGGGGGGGGGGGGGGGGGGGGGGGTGGGGTGGTGTGTGTGTGTGTGTGTGTGTGTGTGTGTGTGTGTGTTCATCTCAGAGTTTTCTTCGGTGATTCTCATTTCACGTTTTATTATACTCATGCTTTTCACTCTTCCTCACACTGCTCCAAACCTTTTTCATTATTTTTTTTGTCTCCACCCCCCCCCCCCCCCCCCCCCCCCCCTCAATTTACGCTTCCTTCTCTGCTTTCATCTGCTATGCAGGTTCGCTCTCCTTACACCTTTTGAGCTCTTTACCGATCTGTCTATTTTTACACTTTGTCTATCGCGCTTAAAAAATTTTTTTTTTAAATACCCTTTCTTGTCACACTTTTTCACGTCCTCACGCTTCTCCGTGTTGTCAGATTTCTCGTGCTGTTCATGAACGTCATTGTTTGCATATTTTTCTGTCTTCCCTGAACTTTCATTGGTTGAATGTGCTTGCTTCAGTTTGTGGTGGTGATGATGATGATGATGATGGAGAAGAGCATGCAAATGCCACGTGCTTATGGTGAGGATAGACGATGATAACCATCATATGATTATAATGAATATAAAGTCGACAACGATGACGATGTACGATGTTGGAGATGAGCATGCAAATGCCACATGATTTTGATGGTGATGATGATGATAATGATCGACAACGACAACGTCAATCATCATGACCGTAATGACGATAACGATGACGACGCCGATAGTGATGATGGTAATGACGATGACGACAGTGATGATGCTGATGATGTGGACGATGATGTGCAGTCGACAGTGGACCAGTCAACGGGGAACACCACCGGCAACATCGATCGTCCAGAGGGGGGCTTTGATGCCATGATGCAGGCTATCGTCTGCAAGGTCAGTGGGCCATATGGTCGATAAATAACCTACACAATCCTGTCCTGTCCCACGGCGCCTCTGAAGACAGAGTGTGGCTGCCTACGTGACGTAATTTGTCAGCCCCGGCATCGGCAATCCACAGGGAGCAGTCAGTGTCAAGTCGTTGGGTTTGTCTCTTGACGACTTGACATCGACTGCTCCCTGTGGATTGCCGGACACCACTCCTCCCAAATATACTTCTGGGGTAAAACTTGGAGTAAAATAAAAAACACAGAAGTAGACAGTTTCATTTTAAATTGTATATTCTCCAATAAAATTTTCGCTTAAAAAGCTTCTTCAGTACTGGCCAGTACTGAAGAAGCTTTTTAAGCGAAAATTTTATTGGAGAATATACAATTTAAAATGAAACTGTCTACTTCTGTGTTTTTGTTGTTTTTCTTTACTGTCGTGTCCGGTTTTTTTTTTTTCTTTTTTTTTTTGATTATGTTGAGGTCCAGCTTCTCCTCTTTGTGCAAGAATGAATTTTGTTTTTAATCAGATAATATTAGAGCTTACAAGTGCGGCTAAAATGAAGTTAACTTTTTTTTCTTTTTTTTTTTTTTTTTGCTTTTCTTTCTTTTTCTTTCTTTCTTTTTTCTTTTTTCTTTTTTTTTTTTTTTTTTTTTTTTTTGCTGATCGCCATTTATAACACGATAGGTTTTTTTGTTGCGCTTTTGTGACAAGATAGTGACAGGGTATACAAAGTTGTCCATTTTGCAGTTTCTGCTGCGTATGTGCGTGCGTGCGTGCGTGTGTGTGTGTGTGTGTGTGTGTGTGTGTGTGTGTGTGTGTGTGTGTGTGTGTGTGTGTGTGTGTGTGTGCGTTATTCTTGTTGCTGTTGTTGTTGTCATTGTTCTTGCATTTTAATGATTTTTTATAACATTTTCTTTTTCGTGTAACCTGTGAACATCAAAGCAAGCGGAATGCCTAGCACTCCCAGCCCAGCCCAGTGAATCAACCTTATGGTGCCAGTCGTTTAGCGATCATGTTTCCCACTGGAAATACCGTACGTGTTTGAGGGCTGGTTCTCCTTCATGTTGGGACCCGTTAGCTGTCATGTTTTTTTCAGTGGACGTAAACCTGTAAACACTGGTGTTTGGGGCTGGTTCTCTTTCACAATTTGTGTGTGTATGTGTGTGTGTGTGTGTGTGTGTGTGTGTGTGTGTGTGTGTGTGTGTGTGTGTGTGTGTGTGCGTGTGTGTGTGCAGTCAGTGGGATGGAGGGACAACAGCCGTCAGCTGATCCTCATGGCCTCCGATGCCCCGCATGCACTTCGCTGGAGATGGCAAGGTGTGTGTTCTTGGTACCTGTAGTGGGGGGGGGGGGGGGGGGGGGGGGGAGGGAGGGAGGGAGAGAGAGAGGAGAGACAGACAGACAGACAGACAGACAGGACTGGGATAGACAGACAGACAAACTGACAGACAGGCAAGCAAGACCAGTAAATATCCTTTCTATGGGTGTTCCTTCATTGGAGAAAGAGAGAAAGAGACAGAGACAGAGAGAGAGAGAGAGAGAGAGAGAGAGAGAGAGGGGGGGGGGGGGGGGCAAACAAACACACGCATACACACGCACTCGCGCGAAGGCACACGCGCACGCATGTTCTGTTAATTTGAGAAGCGTGTTGTGATAAGAAGTGTGCTATGTTGACTGGTGTACACTGTGTATAGCTCGCGTTCTCTTTATTACATGTAGCGTGTTGAATTAACATGTGTAGTTGTTGTGTGTGTAGCTGGCAGGACTTATTACACCTAACGACGGTCAGTGTCACCTGGACGATGGTCACACTAACTCCATGTCCAAAATACAGGTAAGCTTTTCGTTTTTTTAATACCTCTGTGCGTGTGTGTGTGTGTGTGTGTGTGTGTGTGTGTGTGTGTATGTGTGTGTGTGTGTGCGTGTGTGTGTGTGTGTGTGTGTGTGTGTGTGTGTGTGTGTGTGTGTGTGTGTCACATTCAAACAAACTACAAGAGAAACGCGACGGGTTTCGACCTTTTTGGTTCTTTTCAGGCGAGACAAACAACATTCATTCAAGACAATGAAAAACGAAGAACTACCAATCACTTAACTTTTCAAACTTGGCGCAGAATCGATGTCGTCTCTTACAACAACATGTTTGTTTCTTTAGGTCGGCGGAACAGTAATTTTTCTTTTATTACATTTTTTTTTTCACCTGAATGTTATTAGCGAACTGAAATGTTGAATGTTCTACATCATTTTTTCTTTATACCTGCTGTCATCCTGTCGTCTCTTATAAGTA
>JADBJO010000518.1:610000-612500 GCA_016801955.1 Conus betulinus | reverse complement strand
TGAAAAAAATCAAATGGAGGGGAGACTGGCGCTCTCAGCATACCCTGATTTTATATGCCAGACAGGAGTTGCCTACCGTGTCACAAACACTCTTTACTTTTTTTTTCCAAGTCCCACGACACCACTTTTCCCCCGTCCGTTTGTTCGTTGCGTGCTATTTTTTCACCTGTGTGATTTTGGAAGCCCAGAAATGGCTGGAATATAATGATCAAAACTTCAAATTTCTCTCTTTTGTTCTCTTCCCCCCCCCCCCCCTCCCCCTCCATTGTCCCCATTCTCCCACAACTCTCTCAGCTTTGCCCATACCTTTCTCCTCCCCATTCCTCGTCACCCTACTCTTCCTCCTTCTTCTCCTCCTCCTGTTTGTGACCTTTCTCCTTCACCTGCTACTAACCCGTCTGCTCCCCCAGTTCTCTTCTTCTCTTCTTCTTTCTTCACTTTCTTCCCCTCCTCCCTTTCTTGCCTCATTAATTACCATCTTCTCATCCTCTTCCTTTTTTTTTTCCCTTCCTGTTTCTTCTTCCCTTCTTCCTCCTGGTCCCCTTCCTCTGTGACAACTCGTTTCTCCTTCTCTTTCTTACTCTCCCTCCTTTTCTTTTTGTTTTTTCTTCTCCTTCATCTCCCGCCCCTCTCTCCTCCTCATGTCTCGCTCGTCTTCTGCTTCTTCTCTTCCCCCTCCTCTTCGTCCCCCGTCCTTTTTTTTGTTTTAACCTTCCACCCTTTTCTTCCTCATGACTGTTTTCATCACACACACACACACACACACACACACACACACACACACACACACACACACACACACACACACACACACACACACACACACACAGACACACACACACACACAAACACACACACACACACACAAAATACACACACACGCACGCACGCATGCACGCACGCACGCACGCACGCACGCACGCACGCACGCACGCACGCACACACACACACACACACACACACACACACACACACACACACACACCCTCCCCTCCTTTCTTCCCTATCCCCGTCTTTGTTCACCACCCCATTCCTCGGTGTCCTTCTCCTTCTCCGCATCCACCTCCACCCCTTTTCTCCCTTCCCCCGTATCATCACCGCCCCACCCTCCTCCCTCTGCGTCCCCCTTCTTCCTTGACCAGCCACACCCCCTCTCCTCCCCCCCCCCCACCCCCCCGCCCTTGATTTCCTTCTTCTCTTCCACCGTCCCCTCGTCTAAAAAAAATCTTTTTCCTTCTCTTGTTCATCCACCTCCTCCTCCCTTTGATGATGACACGGACTGGTTACTTTGGGTAGTGATGTGGGATGACTGGGTTGCAGGTGAATCCCTTCAAGGTGAACATCCGAGCGGACCGCTGCCCCGAGGACCCCAAGGACCGGATCCAGAACGTGACTATCGCTCCCAGCGACTTCCTCAAGGGACACCCTCACTGTCACTGTGGAGATTGTGTGCGACTGCGACTGCCAGAAGGATCCTGACAACCCTGCAGAAATGGTCTGTCTGGAGAGATGGTTTGTCTGAAGAATGATCCGTGTGAAGAAATTGTCTGCCTGAAGATTTAATGGTCTGTCTGACAGATGGTCTGTCTGAAGAACTGGCCTGTCAAAGAGATGGTCTGTCTGAAGAACTGGCCTGTCCAAGAGATGGTCTTTCTGAAGAACTGGCCTGTCAAAGAGATGGTCTGTCTGAAGAACTGGCTTGTCCAAGAGATGGTCTGTCTGAAGAAACTGGCCTGTCAAAGAGATGGTCTGTCTGAAGAACTGGCCTGTCAAAGAGATGGTCTGTCTGAAGAACTGGCCTGTCCAAGAGATGGTCTGTCTGAAGAACTGGCCTGTCAAAGAGATGGTCTGTCTGAAGAACTGGCCTGTCAAAGAGATGGTCTGTCTGAAAAGAAAGAACTGGCCTGTCCAAGAGATGGTCTGTCTGAAGAAATGGTCTGACTGTAGAATTGGTCTTGTCTGAAGAAATAGTATGGCTTTCCCTCAGGTTGATGTTAAGAGGACGAGCCCCCCCCCCCCCCCCCCCCCCCCCCCCCCCCCCCCCCCCCCCCCCCCTTATTTTCCATGTATGCTCAGAGGCATATCTTCTCAAGCGGCTCATTCTGGACGCCCCATACACAACCTTACCGAACATTTATCTTGCCGCCTGCCCAACATGCGAGTAAATAATAGCAAGTTGTCTTGAGGTAACCCATCGTAGGAGTCCCTGTGCTGCTGCCGAATCACTTAGATAATGTTCAGTAGCACCTGTTCTCATCCAGCGCATGCAATACGCCATTGCCAACTCGTGTGCTGACGACGATAATTGGTTCATCGCGGAAACAGCATTACCGGCCGTCCCACCTCTGGAAGGCACCACTACATCCGTCCAACAACAGTCCCCGATATCCACTTACCCACGGCTTTGATGAGAATTCGCCAAAGGCCTAGACGTAGAGAGAGAGATCAAAACTGAGATCACGAGAGTAGGGCATGAAAGTCACAGAATCAGAGACTTTTT
>JADBJO010000518.1:575000-605000 GCA_016801955.1 Conus betulinus | reverse complement strand
TAGTTTAATTGTACTTTGAGAGAAAGAGAGTTCTTGCACCGGAGAAAGGCAAAAGGTCCGGGTTAGGGCCGGGATGGAGGGGGGGGGGGGGGGGGGGGGGGGGGGGGGGGGGGGGGGGGGGGGGGGGGGGGGGGGGGGGGGGGGGGGGAGGAGGGGGGGGGGGATAGGCCTACGGAAATATTTCCGAAATTTAATTAAAGAAAATCTAGTCTCTGTTTCAACTTCGTTCCCGTTGTATACACTCACAATTCGCATCATATTCAATACAAATAGTATCCATATGGTTTCGAAAGACTAGGGCTCAGAAAGAAAATCCTAACTATTCACATAACACCAATATTCATGTATTCATTTTGTTTGTTTGTTTCACACGCTATATGTAATAAACTAGTCACTCTTTAAAGGCATTCCTATGCTCCGATTGGGATTTATTCATTTTTGTTTATTTCACGTACTATATGTAATAAAGTACTCACTCTTGAAAGGCATTTCTACGCTCCAATGTTCCAATCCAGTAACAAATTTATAACGGAGTGGTAAATGGTTCATATCGCTTTTTTTTTTTTTTTTTTTTTTTTTGAGGGTGGGGGGATGGGAGGGGGGATGAGCTGTAAATGTTTATGTAAACTGTGTCGGTTATTCTCTCCCTTTACCCAGGGAACGGCGAGTGTCGGTGTGAAGTGTGTCACTGCTCGGAGAACTTCACAGGCCACGCCTGTGAATGTCCCCTTTCCACGGAGGAGTGCAAGGTGAGTGACGTCTAGGATCACCACAAGGATGTGAGTAATGCAAAGACTTCTTCACATACGTGTAGGTCCACCTTCCACGGAGGCGCGCAGTCTGAGTGGAAGTCTATGGTGACTAAAGGATGTCAGTGTATGTTGTGACTGCTTCATACGCTTGTATTCATCACTATTTTATCAAGCGTGTATCCTGTGGAAGCCAGCTCTTTATCGTTGCATATTTCTGAGTGCGCGTGCACGCGTGTGTGTGTGTGTGTGTGTGCATGCGCACCCTCGCGCACGCGTTAGTGTGTGTGTGTGTGTGTGTGTGTGTGTGTGTGTGTGTGTGTGTGTGTGTGTGTGTGCGCGCGCTCGTGGGTGCTTGTGTACGTGCTTGCATGTGTGCGTGCCAGCGTGTATGTGTTCAACATGGAATCTATCACTGCGCGGAGTCTCGTATGTTTTTTTTTTTTTTTTTTTTTTTTTGCTGCTGACGACGATGAAGAGACGACAACGACGATGATGGCGATCAGGATGAGAAAAATGGTGTGATTGACGACAGAAGACAACAACGATGATGGTGACAATAAAAACAAGCAGACGACATACGACGACAATGATGGCTATTATGATGATGGTGATGCTAATGATGGCTATGAGGATGGTGATGATGATGATGATGATGATGATGATGATGATGATGATGGTGGTGGTGGTGGTGGTGGTGATGATGACGACGACGACAGTAGCAGCGACGACGACGACGACGACGACGACGATGATGATGATGATGATTGATGATGATGCCGACGACGACGCCGACGACGACGATGGTGATGATGATGATGATGATGATGATGATGATGATGATGATGACGATGATCATGACGATGATGATGGTGATGATGATGATGATGATGACCATGATGCAGATGGAGGGGACGGAAGAGGTGTGTTCCGGACATGGAAAATGCGAGTGTGGAAAGTGTATCTGCGACGAAGATTACTTGGGATCATACTGCCAGACATGTTTTGTAAGTAAACCCTGTGTACAATTCTTTGTAAGTACCCCTATTACATGTAGGTTTGCTTTTTAAGTACCCCGATTCACACAGGTAGTATTGTTTTGTAAGTAGCCATCGTAGGTATGAAGGCTTGTTTTGTAGGTTAGGCGCCCCTTGCGGTGTAAATATTCTCAACACATACTCCTGCATGCAAGGTATGCTTTGTAACTTCTACTGTATATATCCCTACATACAGACTAGATAGGGCGCAAATACTGCCAGAATCGTTCAGAGGACCTCTTTGATTGGATATGCACTGACGGCCTCCGGAGGGGAATGCTCTCTGTCTCTCTCGCTCTGGCTCTGCGACCAAGCAAAATATCAGTGGAGGGCGTAGTAGGTAGTTCGTTGGATCAGAACTAGCATCACTGAACACCACCGAAGTGATATCGGCGGCAGTGCACTGTCTTCTCTGGTGGGTCGCCTTATGAGATTTGAAGTGACTGCTGTCTTGTAGTAGAGGTGATAGCAATAGTAGTAGTAACAGCAGCAGCAGCAGCAGCAGCAGTAGTAGTAGTAGTGGTAGTAGCAGCAGCAGCAGCAGCAGCAGCAGCGGCGGCAGCAGCAGCAGCAGTAGTAGTGGTAGTAGTAGTAGTAGTAAAAGTAGTACAAGTAGTGGTTGTAGTGGCTGTTGTTGTTGTTGTTGTTGTTGTTGTTGTCGAAGAACATTATGATATGAGCCTTTCTTCAATCGTGACTGATTATGGATATAGGAGCAATTAGGCGCGCCAGGAATGATTGCAGAAGTCGAGTGTGATCTGTTTCCATTGCCGTTCATCGGTCATCCTTTCACTGTGTCTATGTGCACGGCAGCTGTGCGGTGTGATCTGTTTCCACTGCCGTTCATCGGTCATCCTTTCACTGTGTCTATGTGCACGGCAGCTGTGTGGTGTGATCTGTTTCCATTGCCGTTCATCGGTCATCCTTTCACTGTGTCTATGTGCACGGCAGCTGTGTGGTGTGATCTGTTTTCATTGCCGTTCATCGGTCATCCTTCACTGTGTCTATGTGCACGGCAGCTGTGTGGTGTGATCTGTTTCCATTGCCGTTCATCGGTCATCCTTTCACTGTGTCTATGTGCACGGCAGCTGTGTGGTGTGATCTGTTTCCATTTGCCGTTCATCGGTCATCCTTTCACTGTGTCTATGTGCACGGCAGCTGTGTGGTGTGATCTGTTTCCATTGCCGTTCATCGGTCATCCTTTCACTGTGTCTATGTGCACGGCAGCTGTGTGGTGTGATCTGTTTCCATTGCCGTTTCATCGGTCATCCTTTCACTGTGTCTATGTGCACGGCAGCTGTGTGGTGTGATCTGTTTCCATTGCCGTTCATCGGTCATCCTTTCACTGTGTCTATGTGCACGGCAGCTGTGTGGTGTGTGATCTGTATCCATTGCCGTTCATCGGTCATCCTTTCACTGTGTCTATGTGCACGGCAGCTGTGTGGTGTGATCTGTTTCCATTGCCGTTCATCGGTCATCCTTTCACTGTGTCTATGTGCACGGCAGCTGTGTGGTGTGATCTGTTTCCATTGCCGTTGATCGGTCATCCTTTCACTGTGTCTATGTGCACGGCAGCTGTGTGGTGTGATCTGTTTCCATTGCCGTTCATCGGTCATCCTTTCACTGTGTCTCTGTGCACGGCAGCTGTGTGGTGTGATCTGTTTCCATTGCCGTTCATCGGTCATCCTTTCACTGTGTCTATGTGCACGGCAGCTGTGTAGTGTGATCTGTTTCCATTGCCGTTCATCGGTCATCCTTTCACTGTGTCTATGTGCACGGCAGCTGTGCGGGGACATATGTGAGGAAGACACCTACCGCAAGTGCGCCCGTGTGCGCTTGTGACGTCAGAGCCCTGTCCCGACAAATGCCCCAGGGTCATCGAAGTGGACGAAGTGATCATGGACGGTCAGTGAAGAAGAAGACGACCGGGGGGGGGGGGGGGGGGGGGGGGGTTGGCGGACAGGGGATACTGGGGATTTCCGAATTCTGATATGGAGGCGCGCGCACAAGAGAGAGATTGCGAGCAAGAGGGTGTGTGTGTTGAGGGGTACAAGGAGAGGCGATGGGGAAGGGGTAGGGGTGGCTTTTTTTTTTTTTCTTTACGACAATTTGTGTCATGAACATGAGAATGAGAGTGAACGTCATGACAAGACAACCGTCGCATCCATAAATGTCAACAGAACGTTCAGCATTTCTGTACAACGTTCTTTTTCTTCAGTGTAGTTGATTTTCTGGTAAAGACCGTACACAAACAAAATATCGTCCATAAACCGTACCAGACAACCGACAGGCAACGCCGATTTTCTTCCTCCATAACCCAAGCAAGGACAACAGGTTAGAAGCGATGAACGCAAATAAGTAAAAGTACCCGCAAATGAAAACACCGACTAAAAGAAATTAAATGGATTTGATGAAGGTCAATCTAGCAGTGTCGCATGGTAAGAAGAGGAAGCAGGAACAGGTGTTGGGTGTGGGGTGGTAGGGGGGAGGTGAGGAGGAAGGGGAAGAGCAGGAGGCAGGAAGTTTGAAGATGTGAAGGGAGGGACGAAAGGAGGAGGTAATTGTCAACCATCTCCTAGAAAGGATGCGAGAAAGGGGGATATATAAGACAAGTTCGAATCGCGAATATGAGAGTGATGATGACATGTGGTAATTGAAGAAACTGATCAATGGCTGAATTGAAAACGGGATAAAGGAATGAATCTGTAAGTGAATAGTCGATGAGTGAATACGTAAGTTACTGAATGCATACAAAGTTCACAGGCCTACATGCTGTGCGTGTAAAGTCACAGTAGGCATGGTCTTAACGCAGATCGTGTGTGTGTGTGTGTGTGTGTTAACGCAGATGTGCGTGCGTGCGTGCGCGCGCGCGCGTGTGTGTGTGTGTGTGTGTGTGTGTGTGTGTGTGTGTGTGTGTGTGTGCGTGCGCGCGCGGCGGGGCGTGCGCGCGCGCGCGTGTGTGTGTGTGTGTGTGTGTGTGTGTGTGTGTGTGCGTGTGTACATGTGTGTGTGCTTGCGTGTGCGTGTATGTGTGTGTGTGTTATGTGTGTGTGAGTGTGTGTGTGTGTGCGCGTGTATGTGTGTGCATGCGCGTGTGTTTGTGTGTGCATGCGTGCGTGTGCGTGTGTGTGTGTGTGTGTGTGTGTGTTGTGTGTGTGCGTGTGTGTGTGTGTGTGTGCGTGCGTGTGTGTGCGTGCGTGTGTGCGTGTGTGTGCGTGTGTGTGTGTACAACCATGAATTAATCTGACAATAAATGGTTTTCAGTCAGTCAGTGTGTGTGTGTGTGTGTGTGTGTGTGTACACAGAGGAAACTCAGGGAACGCAGTGGAAGGGGTGCCGGGACTACCTGACAGATGACTGCCATATTCGCTTCTACGTGCACAACCCTGGAAGTGGTAACATCACGCTGCACGTGCAGAGGACAAAAGGTCAGCTGGGTGTTTACTCTCTCTATGCTCCTCTGCAAATGTGTGTGTGTGTGTAGTAGTAGTGTGTAGTAGTAGTGTGTAGTAGTAGTGTTAAGTTAACTTCAAGTTAACGTCTCTTCACCTCAAGTGACATTAGACAAATGTGGACCTCGCATTGTGTGTGTGTGTGTGTGTGTGTGTGTGTGTGTGTGTGTGTGTGTGTGTGTGTGTGTGTGTGTGTGTGACCTATTACTGCTTTTAAAAAATTTGTATACCTTGGATAAAGTTAAAGATGTACGAACAGAGAAAAAAAGCCTATGTAGAATGTAGTATCTGTAACCAAAGAAAAAGTTGTGCAAGTTTTTGTATCTGTTGGGTAAATCCATGTCTTGAGAGATTAAAAAGAAAAAAAAAACAGAAAAGAAAAACGCACACACACCCTGTAAAATGTAAGATTAGTTAAGAAAGAAAAGATTTATACGGTGTTTTTTTTTTATTTCCTTTCCCCCTTTTCTAGCTTCGTCATTTCTTTCCACTTTTTTTTTTTTTTTAATACATTCTTCCACTCTAAAACGACTGCTCAAATTTCATAAAGACATTGCACATGATGGCTGAACTCAATCAACAATGTTGTGAAATACAAGAGCGGGGAGCTAGTCTCATCAGTCAATAATACTACTATCAGTTTCTGTAAAAAAAAAAAAAAAAAAAATGGCGACAATAAGAATGACAGTATGAGGACGGTGGTGTCATATATAGTCAATGATGCTGTTTTAAAAGAATGACGGTGAAACTGACAATATCAATGATGCTGTTAGGGACTTTAGTTCAGTTTCGTCCCGGAATCCTGTAACGAGGTGGAAGGGCGAAGGAGAGGAGGATATGAGGCGGAGGGGTAGGGGCTGGGGGGAGGGGGGGAGGGAAAAGGGGGCAAGCAGCATGCGGAATACTGAGGCTGACAAATGCCTCAATGTTGATCTTGTCGTTTGTATAATGGAGGTCTTTGATGCCCGGAGCTGTTCTTGATGTTGTCAGGCTAGTTATTCCTCGATCGTCCTCTCTCTCTCTCTTTTTTGTTGTTGTTGCCATCCATGGTACTTTGCATAATGATTTTGTTTTTGAAACAGGACAGTGGGGCGATACGTACCTTATTTAACATTTAAATGGCAGTATTGACATATCTTGAAATCATTCGAACAAATCGACAGCCATGAAGAAGAATGACAATGATTTTGATAACATCAATGGAAATGAGGACAACGAATGGTGCTGGCATCATCGGTGATACTAACGGTCACCTTGGTTTGTTTGTTTGTTTTTCAGTGTGCACAGAGGGCCCCGACATCATCCTGATCGTGCTGGGGGTGGTGGGAGGGGTGGTGGGGGTGGGGCTGCTCCTCCTCTTGCTCTTCAAACTGCTGACCAGCCTCTTCGACCGTCTGGAGTATCAGCACTTTGTCAAGGAACTCAAATCCCCCAAGTGGGCCAAGGTCAGTGGTGTAGGATAAGTAGGTCAAGGTCATTCACACAGCACTAGTAGGTCAAGGCCATTCACACAACACAAGTAGGCCAAGGTCATTCAGAGGGTGCGAACATGCCAGTGCCAGTCTCCAAGAATCAGGTCAGGGTGCGTTCATACTGAGCTCACCCAGTTACCTGCTGCTGTAAGCTGGTGGCTGGAAATTGTGCACACGTCATGTTCTTCTCTCTCACCATGAGTGATGACGATATCCATTCACTCTGATTAAGGCTAGCCGGCCTAGTTCAACAAATTTGCTTTGTCGAAGACGCATACTAAACACACAAAATCTAATGGTTGGCTCTCCCAGTGGACTGAAGTTTTTAAAGCTACAACAATACTCTTCATTGATCATGGACGAAAAGAGACACACCATTGCTGTTCGAAAGAGATAAGTCATTTCCGATAGAGGTGATAAATCGCCACAGTAGATGTATTATCAGCATCACATAATAATGCACAGTTTAAGAATTTAAGTCTGATAATGGCTACTTTTATTCCTCACAAAGCGAACACAACAGTAGTTAACATGCAGATGCCCGTCAGGTTGACACACAACTCACACATAGCCCGGCAGGACATTCAGCCTTTAGCAAAACAGCTCCAGACAATTAAGCAAGGAAGTCTATACATTATCTCGACCGAAATAGACCTGTATGACCTGCCTTTTTGTGATGTTTTTGAAAGTTAAGAGAGAAAAAGATCATGAGAGAGATAACAGCGTTTGAATTGTCGCTGCTAGCCTGTTCTCTCTGTTCTAGGTAGCCGAGAGCAACATCTTCTTCGGTGGACACACTTTCTGGCGAGCATGACATTGTTGGTTTCTTTCGAACTGCTGGCTCTGGCCCAGCAAAGAGAGCCGTCGGTGTGGATGTGTGTTGATTTGGGGGAGGTGCGTGGGATTAGCAGCTGCAGGAGCAATGTGCAAAAGATGGGAGAAAAAAAACGTTTGAAAAAAAAAGCACAATCTTCAAGGGCATTGATGATTAACTGATAGAATTCCGAACTGGAAATACGGCCTAACAGACAATTAACGCCCAAGCCTGGCAAGTGAGTCCATCTTAAATCCATGGTTTGAATCTCAGACAGTTGTTTTCTTAATGCTTTGCTATGTTATATTTCATTTTTATTCTATCTTATTTATATTTCATTCGAATCCATGATTTGAATCTCTGATAAGCTGTTTTCTTAATTTTTCAAAATGGAGTGACTGAGGGCGGAGAACGAAGCCAAATTTAGAAAGAGAGGGGGGTATTTACCGATAAGGACATACAAAGCACAGAACAAGACAAAATGCATCACGACCTCTTGGGTCTTCTTCAGGAAAAAAAAATCACATTTAACATTTAGGACAGTACAAACAAAGAACGAAGAGTGATTCCGTTAACAAGTACACATCGAGTGTCGAAGACAAGACGTGAAATACAACACGACAAAGGGTATCAGTCAATATGAAGAGTAAAGTTTCAAAATGGAGTGACTGAGGGCGGAGAACGAAGCCAAATTTAGAAAGAGAGGGGGTTAGTTACCGCCAAGGACATTGACAAACGAAGCACAGGACAAGACACAATGCATTTCGACCTCATAGGTCTTCGTCAGGCAAGAAAAAAAAACACACACACACACACACACACACACACACACACACACACACACACACACACACACACAAAACAGATCACATTTAACATTTAGGACAGTACACTCTATGTGTACTTGTTAATGAAGTCACTCTTCGTTCTTTGTTTGTACTGTCCTAAATGTAAGTATGATCTGTTAAATTTTTATCTGAAGAAGAACCAAGAGGTCGAAATGCATGTGTGTCTTGTCCTGTGCTTTGTTTGTCAATGTTCTCGGCGGTAACTAACCCCCTCTATCTAAATTAAAAAAAAAATTAATTATTTTTTTGTCTTAATGTTTAATTTTTTTTTATTTATTTCATTTCATTTTAATTCATTTTATCTTATCCTATTTTTTATTTTTGTTTTATTTCATTTTATTTTATTTCATTTCATTTATTTACTTTTTTTGTCTTCCCTCTTCATCACACCTAAAGTAGTCGTCTTGGAATTTGTTTGATTCTTGAGTTAGCGGTATATAACAATTTTTCTCCCAAAGTTTGTTTCAGTTTCCGCCTACACTCACCTTACTTTGCAACTAGTAGTAGTAATCAGTGCTATACTTTTGCATGAGATGGAAAGCCGAGGCTCCTTGTACAGTATACACTTGCTGCACGTCAAAATATCCTGGGCATCGAAAGTTGTCCCGAGCAAAATTCTATAAGAAATCCACCTTGACGGGAGGAAAGAAAGCAGAGAGAGAGAGAGAGAG
Organism: Conus betulinus; assembly: GCA_016801955.1. NCBI lineage: Eukaryota > Metazoa > Mollusca > Gastropoda > Neogastropoda > Conidae > Conus > Conus betulinus. The sequence continues at coordinate 595,957 of JADBJO010000518.1, read as the reverse complement.
AGAGAGAGAGAGAGAGAGAGAGAGAGAGAGAGAGAGAAAGCATTTGTGTGGCGCCGTGCTATGGTAGCGCGCCCTTTCCCGGAAAAGTCACCAGAATATAAAAGGGCAAAATCTGTTCTGATGATGGAGATATGTGACACAAAATACAACACACTTTATGATGATGAAATTCGTTGTTGCTGCCTTCAGTAGCGGTGTGGTGTGTTCGAGTTCGTACTTCACATGAGTGAAGAGGTACTCACTTTATCTAGCACATATATGTTCATCACCGCTACGTACCACGTTATACAGCTGTAACAACTATGCATGAAAGTAGAGTGATGGTACGTGTCACGCCAGTGCCAGGTGTGTGAAAATCCTGGTGAGCGAGTGTGTGTAGGATGTTGAGTTATGTTTCCTGTGAAACGTACGCGTTGTGTGGAACGTCATGTGGAAGTTGATGTTTCATGTTACAGCACAACAACCCCATCTACAAGGAAGCCACTACCACCTACTACAACCCTGCCATGAACAGGGACTGAGTGACCAACTGTCAGTCGCTGCCGCCGCCGCCACCACCACCACCACCACCACCACCACCATCATCATCACCGCTGCCACCAACTGCCACAACAGCACATTCAAAAACTTCGCCCTTCTCCACTACCACCACCACAACCATCATCATCCCCAACCCTAACCAACATCACATGGACCTTCAGTGAGATTAGCCCCAATCACCAGGCATCAGCATCATCGGTCCGTATCTTCATCGCGGTTAAGTTCTGTATTCAGTCCACATCCGTATCAGGCACGGTTTAAAGGCTGAGACAGGGAAAGACGGTAGGGAGCGGAGGGGGAGGGGGGGGGGGGGGATGCCTCTTCCCATCCCGTTCTGCTCTCTTCCTGCCCCTCTCCCCACCGCTATCCATAGATATACATACATTAAAAAAAAAAGGGTACAGAAAAACCAGTTTCTTACTAGAGGAGAAACCAGGAACTGGTCGTAGAACATTTGCGGGTCGATATGTAGACAATAACAGGGTTGGTAAGTAGACAGTGACAGGTTTGGTAAGTAGACGGGAGGGTTGGCATGTAGACAATGAGAGGGTTGGTACATAGATAATGAGAGGCTTCGTACATAGATAATATAGGATCGGTATGTAGACAATGAAAAGGTTGGTTTGTAGACAATGAGAGGGTTGGTTTGTAGAGACCGAGAGGATTGATATGTAGAAAATGGGTTAATATTGTGGACACTTGAGAGGGCTGGTATTTAGACAAAGAGAGGTTTGGTAGTTTGTCCCTCTCACCCTGTGACATGCACTCAATGACCTGACATATGCTGGTGAGGGTGATTCTACAGGGTGACCTCCCCCCCATACCCCCCCCCCCCCCCACATACTGATAAGCTGGCCACCTCGAACAGCTAACGATCAAACAGGATAGAGGAGACACGTCATCTCCTACCCAGCTCTGAGAACTGGCACCAGTGGATGTGACAGCCAAATGGTCAGGGAAAACCACATCGTTCATGTTCGAGGATAGCTGGGTTAGTTCCAGCAGTGGCTAGATGGGCTGATGTATTGCCCTGCGTTTTGTTCATATCTCCCCGCCCACCTCCACCTCCCTCAGAAGTGGCTAGATAGGCAGGAGTGTTGTCTTGCATTTTGTTCCTACCCCCACCCCCCCCACCCCCCCAGCAGTGCCTAATGGACCGAAGTGTTGCCTTGCATTTTGTCTCTATCCTCCCCCCTACCCAAGCAGTGGCTAGATGGGCTGAAGTGTCATCCTGCATTTTGTCTCTATCCCCGCCCCCCCCCCCCCCCCCCCCCCCCCACACACACACACATCTCAGCAGTGGCTAGATGGGTCGAAGTGTCGCCCTGCATTTTGTCCCTATCTCCCTCCCCCACCCACCCCCCGCAGTAAGCAGTGGCTAGATGGGCTGAAAGTGTCATCCTGCATTTTGTCTCTATCCCCCCCCCCCCCCCCCCCCCCCCCCCCCCCACCTCAGCAGTGGCTAGATGGGCCGAAGTGTCGACCTGCATTTTGTCCCTATCTCCCCCCCCCCCCCCCCCCCCCCCAGCAGTGGCTAGATGGGTCAAAATATCACCCTGCATTTTGTCTCTATCTGCACCACAACAGTGGCAAGATAGGCCGAAGTGTCGCGCCACATATTGTCCCCGTCTCCTAAATCAGTAACATATGTGGAGATCAGTATGTGGCTGGATCTCTTTGTGCGTGAACACACACACTCAGAAGATCAGACACACACGTGGTTTGATCCATTTAGATCAACATAACTATGTGGAGACTGATTTTGTGGCTTGGATCCCTTCTGTGTCTGAACACGCACTGAATATTAGATACACACTTTATTTGACGTCCTGTCGACCAATATGATAGTGAGGAGATCTTACTGTATTTGCGGCTGGGTGTGACTATGCACAGGAGGTCAGATACATGTTTTGTCTGATCCCCGTTATTCTGCAGCATTCAGTTCTGTCACGGGCTGCTCAGCGCTCCCTTTTGCCCACAGAAATGATGTGATTGACGTTCGCTCGACCAGCTTAACACACACACAGTGACAGTCTCACACCTGTGTCCTTTTGACCTCTCTGTGCAATATATATCATGTCTGTATGACAGCCAGCTATGTCTGCCTAGTATTGTCTACTGCATGTCCGTCTGCGTGTGGCTGATGTGTTTCCCCTTGCCTGTTATTTTTTTCTCTGAATGTCTGATAATTTGCCCCTCGTACGTCAGTCTGTGTGAGTCTTACATTGCTCATTACCTGTCTACCTGTTGTCTGCATGCCAGATAATGTCTACGGCATATCTACCTCTGTTTCTTTGTGTGTCTGATATTGCGTTTTTCTATATGCATAATGCTGTCCATTGCCTATCAATCTCTCTGTGTCCTATTCTATCTGTAGCACATCTGATTTTGTACATTGACAGTTTGTCTCTGTACAGCTGTATTTTCCAATGCCCATCTGTTGCTGCATGTCAGTATTGTGGATTGCCCATCTGTCTCTGTCTGTTGTCATTTGCTCACCTGTCTTTGTATGCCTGACATTGTCAGTTACCTGTCTGTCTGTCTGTATAATGTTGTCAAGTACCTGTCTGTATGTATGTCTGATATTGTCCATTGCCTGTCTGTCTTTATGTCCAGTATTGTCTATTGTCTGTCTCTGTATGTCCAATATTGCATGCCTGTCTGTATGTCCAGTATTGTCCTTTGCCCATCTGTCTGCATGTCCAGTATTGTCCAATGCCTGTCTGTCTCTGTATGTCTAATATTGTCCATTGCCTGTCTGTCTGTATGTCCAGTATTGTCCTTTGCCTGTCTGTCTGTATGTCCAATATTGTCCAATGCCTGTCTGTTTCTGTATATTCATATTGTCCATTGCCTGTCTGTCTATATGTCCAATATTGTCCAATGCCTATCTGTCTCTGTACGTCCAATATTGTCCATTGCCTGTCTGCCTCTGTTCGATATTGTCCATTGCCTGTCTATTTTGGTGTGTCTGACATTGTCAATTGCCTATATATTTCTGTACGTCTGATATGTCCATTGACAATTTATCTCGTGTTAAGTACGATATTGTCCATTGCCCATCTGTCTCTGTAAATCCCATGTTATCCGTAACATGTCTATCTCTCCATGTTGGACATTGTTCATTGCCCATCTGTCTCTGTAAATTCCATGTTATCCATAACATGTCTGTCTCTGTATGTCTGATATTGTCCTCTGCCCATCTCTCTGTATATCTGACATGTCCATTGCCAATTTCATTCTTGTTATGGCTGATATTGTCCCTTGTCCGTCTGTCTGTCTTTTGTATACCTATGTCCATTGCACATCTATCTCAGTTTGTGTGTGGTATTGTCTATTGCACATCTGTTTTGTTTCTCTGTTTGCCTGACATTATTCATTGTGTGTTTATGTTGTTACTCTGTAAACTTGGTATTGCCCATTCCCCATCTGTCTCAGTTCTTCTATTTGCTCTATATTGTTCATAGTCCATTGCACGTCAGTCTCTATGTGTCTGATATTGTCTATCAACCATCCATCCTTTATGCCTGATACTGTCCATTAAACATTAGTCTGTTTCTCTGTCAGTCTGTTATTGTCCAATACTCACCAGTCTATGTATGGTAAATGGTTCATTTATTATCCATTGCACAACTGTTTTTTTATGTTTGCTTGATTCTCTGTCTAATATTGTCCATTGCTCATCTATATATCTCTGTCTTTGCCTGATATTGTCCATTGCACGTTTATCCCTGTATGTCTGATTTTGTTCATTTCATATCCATCTCTGTGTGTCTGGTAGTCTTCACTGCATATCTCTTTCCGTTTCTTGTCTAATATATTCCGCTGTACATCTGTCTTTGTTTCTTTTGCACACCCGCATGTTGTCTACTGCATGTGTGTCTCTGTTTCTTTGTCCATCATGTCTTACTGATTTGTAACTTTTTCTCATTTTCCTACCTTCCAAAAAATGCACTTTCTTTGAAACTAAACAAAAAAAAAAATCAGCGCAGTGTAATTATACTGTCATGCAGCCACAATGATATCGGTCAACCAAAACCAGAATGGGTGAAGCATACAGCATCCTCATTTTGCAGAAAATAAATGAAATATAAGAAGTCACATGTGTGATGGACTTACTCTTTTCGAAACATTGCATCTTTAAAACAAACAAAGAAACAAACAGACAAAAATACAAAGACGAAAAAAAAGAAGAAATATTGAAATAAGAATTACCAAGTACTGAATGAACTCTGTGTTGAAACTTTGTGACTCCTTTTTACCCAGTATTCAAATAAAGTGCATGTCATACTTCTTTCATCTCTTTTCCTTTTATCCGTTTTAAAGATCTGTGATTTAAAGTATTAACTGTCGCTACCATGATGCGAAGAAAGGAAATCCAAGAAGTAAAATCTAACCTCGGAAGCAAAATAAAACTGGAAAGATTTTATAAATTTTTAAGATCATTTTTGAGGGAACAAATAACACAGTAATTCATCAGCATAGTTTCAATGCCCAAATGTTTCAGGTCAAACTTTTCACACATATAATTTCACTGAAAGGGCTGATAGGATAAGAGTGAACAGGCCGTCAGCACAAAAAAGACAATATCTGAGAAAAAAAAAAATTATTCCAGTTGTCCATGATAGCAGACATTTTTTTATCCCCCAACTCCACCCCCCGCCCCCCTTTCACCAAAAGTTTCTTTGCAATATGAACACTTCCTTGACTGTTGTAACGCTTGTAGCCAGCAAAATTCTCACTCTCTGAGGTTACTGAAGAAGGACAAAATGACACTGACTTGCAAAGAAAATATTTTGGATATCTGTGCTGTAACTGGATAGCTGGAACAACAGAAACAAGGGTGGATAAGAGTTGAGGTGATTACTGATCCATTTGACATCATTGACATGCAGTGTGTAGGTAATGTGCTCTGCTTTTATGGATGATGTTTCAGAAGTATTTGTGGCACTGGGAACAAACTGCTTTTAGGAACTGCACGAACAATCAAAATGAATGTTGTACATGTTTTATTGAGCTTCTTTCAAAGCGAGCTCTACACACACACACACACACACACACACACACACACACAGAACTACACAAACATGTGCATGATGGATCTTCTCTTTCCGTTGGAGATCAGTTTGTTCTATTTCAAGGTTTTTTCCTCCTACAATCTATCCTTTAGGTGTGTGCGCATGCTTCTATTTAAACAGTAGAATTATACTTGTTGAAGTTGGCAGGCAGCTTTATGTAAGAATGATATCAAAGAGAGAGAGAGAGTGTGTGTGTGTTTGTGTATATGTAGACAAACTAAGCTGCTGCCTGATCATCATTTCATGTCTGTTGCCTATGTCAGTGAACCTCCCAGTTTTTTAACTTCACTCCTGCATCTTCACACAGACACAGACTTCTCCCTTACTCTCTAATCCTGTACTCCTTCCTAGTGATTTCAAGTTTACATGTCTGCAATCTTCATCTACCGCTCCATGTATGCCTCTCTCTCTCTCTCTCTGTTTTGTGAGCGTGTCTGTTTTGTGTGTGTGTGTGTGTGTGTGTGTGTGTGGGCGCGCACACACCTTTTCATCTTCTTTCTACGAGTTTAAGTAAAATGAACTGTGTAAACGTAGAACTGTGTGTGTGTGTGTGTGTGTGTGTGTGTGTGGTGTGTTGTGGAAATTATGACAAAGCTTTGAACAAATGTGTCAACTCCGCCTTCCTTCTTTGTTCCGTAGAACATGTGCATCAGTGGCTTTTGCTTTCAAAACATTTTTTTCTTCCTTTTTTTGTTTAAACATGGACATTGTACCTCAATGAATTGTGATGCATTGCATTGTATTATACTATTACATTGCATCACATTGCATTGCTGTATGAAATCGTCTGTTAGTTATCATCGCTCCATATTCTTACCGCTCTTCTGGATTCTCTAGGACTGCAAGTACACCTGTTCAAGTATCCGTGTGTGTGTGTGTGTGTGTGTGTGTGTGTGTGTGTGTGTGTGTGTGTTGCGTGTGTGTGTTATGCATGTGTGTGGTGGTGGTGTGGTGTGTGAGAGAGAGAGAGAGAGAGAGAGAGAGAGAGTGTGTGTGTGTGTGTGTGTGTGTGTATTCTAAAGCCTGTAAAATGTCCTTAACAGCAAGGTAAACTGCTAGCAAAGAGCACTCCATCGATAGCAGATATCTTTAAAAATATTATTGGGGCTCCATTACCCTGACTAACGAACTGTACATGAGTATGTTTAAAATCAGATCCGAATTTGATTTGTACATTCCTGGTCAATATACACTATGCTTCTTTTTTTTCTTTCTTTCATATTTTTTGTGTGTGTGTCCATATGCACAAGTTTGTTGTTTGTTCCCCGTCCAATATGGATAATTGTGAGGCAGAGGACAAGAACATCAAAATAACATTGTCTTTGAAAACTTTCACCCATTTGGATTTTTTTTTTTTGCTTTGCAATGGACCCCCCCCCCAAAAAAAAAAAAAAAAAAAAGAAAAAAAAAAAAAAATAAAAAAAAAAAAAAAAAAAAAAACCCCCAAAAACAAAAGAAAAAAATCCCAAACATAAGACCTGTAAGGTTTACACTGCTCTGGTCCTCTCTAATGGTGGCTAGATTTCAAGGGCAGGGATTTATGTCTTTGTACATGTAGCATTCTGTTTTGTATTGTGCAGTCACTTTCATGTCACACTGTTTTTACAAGGTCAGACTGCTTTCTCAAAGGTCAACAACCTGTATACTGGATCATCATTACTTGTCTATGTTTGAAACATTTGATAAAAAAAAAAAAAAAAAACAAAAAAAAAAAAAAACTTCGCTTTCTAAAAATTGTATACTCTTGTAATCTTTTGTGTATAATTGAGCAATGTTACTTTTCTGAGACAACAATACATCTTCCGAGGCATTTTCGAAATGCATTCAGCAGTGTTCAGATGTGAAAATACCATGGCTCAGAGTCAGAGGAGAAATACTTGCCATGTTTAGTTCATTTCAACAGGAAAATCAAACACCTCCAAAAGCAACAACAACAAAATGGTGTTGAAGAATTTGCAAGTATAAGAGGAAAACGTGCCCATGTTGATCTGTATTAACTAATCATCTTAAACTGACAACACACTCCTTCCCCGTCTAAATCCTCTTGGACTTCCCAATACACACAGACACATGTGGAAGTGTATACAGGTACACACACAAACACATGTTCAGTACCAACTTATCTGTAACACATGTCTGTAATCCATTGTATTTGCACAGTCTCCTGAAGTCGTGCAGCAGTGTCACCTGACCAGTACACTGCAAGGTAGGTAACCCAAAACATCACTAGCTTAAATCTCCAAGATCAGCTGAGTGCCCATGTTCTGAATCCACTGAGGTAAAAAAAAGAAAACTTATATCTGAATAATAGGAATTTGTTTTGCCATTTAAGAAGAAATATGATCTTGTCGAAAGTATTCAAAATTTTGCATTTCTGAGAACATACACACAGAACGGGGTACGAAGGAAGGATTTTGTTTAGCTTTGATTGGCACCAGGCAATTCCACAGAAAACAGCTATGGTCCTGGATCATGATGGTAGGCATTTCAGCTGGGAAGGATTTTTGCAACCAGCCACTTAAAGCTGGTTCAACAAGAAAGAGCTGCCAGTGTATAGTATTGATTGTTTTGATGGTTCAGTGCGCTTCCTTTTTCCTTTTTTCCCCCCCCCCATAATTTTGAATTAAACAGAGCAGTAAAATTCTTCTGAATTTCTCTGGAATAATTCAGATTGCTGTTTGCATTATGATTTGTTACTTCTTTTTTATGTTTAAAAAAAAAATCCTCTTCAAACAATGGAATGATTTTGAACCTTGCTGTTTTGAAATTAATCAATAAAACTCGAGCTTCTCTACTGAGTTTGTATGTGTTTACTCTTTGAGTGCTACATGTTTGAAATGTTACATGTTACACTTGAAAACTGTGTCCATGTGCATGTAGTGCTACTGCTGCGGGTTTTGAGATTTCCATAAAAGTCACAGCTTCTCCCCCCCCCCCCCCCCCCCCCCCCTCTTCTCCCCTATTTACTGATATTGAATGAAAAGAATACTGTCATACATCTTACATTCAAAACACACAAACCACCTTACTCTCAGAGTAAAGTTTGCCTAAGTGGCAGTCTCCCTTCAGTAGAAGCAGTAAATTAATTACACTCTAATTTTGTAGAAATAATGAAATGATGTAGGACACGGGAATGAAAAAAAGTTTTTGTCTACAGAAACATTCAATGCTCATATCCCCTAAGTCTTTCCTTCTTCTTCTGAGGCCTTTTCAGGTAAAATGCATATTGTTCTTTGGTGCCCTCAGAATCGAAGTTTGATTTGTACACCGATGATCTTTAAGTCATACAGGCTAGGACATGAGCAACAAATCTGTTGGGCTAACCTTGCTGCCCAGCAGCAAGAAGCTTTCAATCTAGTGAGGGTGTACTGTGTTATTGCATTGTGTGGTGTATCTTTTTGTCCTCATCGATATTTTGGCACAGAGAAGTTGAAGTGGTTTTCCAAAGAGACAGAATTTCACCACAGCAGAGCACTACCCACTGTTTTGATCATGCCATGGATATGATCTTTTCAACCATGTCTGTTAGTTCATTTGTTCGCTTAATTGCACAAACACTACCAAAACCAGTTGAAAGAAACTTGGGTTACAGTCCCAAGATGAAACCATTAAATCGTGGTGTAGACCTGCATCACAGAGCAGACCTGCCCAGCAAGACGATACAATAACTACTGCATCAATTTTAAGAAAATGTAGTGAAAGTATTAAAGGTGGCAAACCAAACACACTCATTAAAATGTTGTGGGAATTCATGGTTTGGATCCGAATCAAACAGCAGATCCAGAATCCAATCTGATTTTGTCGGAAGTCTGCATTGTCTAATGTATCATCCTCTTTTCCTGTTTTCTGCCTGAGTCTTTCTTTTATCTTTTTGATTAACCTGTCTAAAAGCAGATTTAATGAACTTCACCAGACAAAACCAAGCAAAACCTGTAAGTGCCACAAAATCAAACATCTGCACTAACTGAATGCTGCGCAGAAGTCTAGAACTTATCACCTGACCGAAAAGATTAACATGTACAGTTTAATGAAGAGGCGGAGAAAATCCTGACCCTTCCGAGGCTTGAACCAAAGATCAGGAGTTGTCTCACTTCACTCAAAGGCAAATGTGTTATCCTCTTGGCCAGTAATGCAAAGCAATTGTGTTAAAACAGAAGCTCCAATTGTGCATTTCTTCCCTTTTCTTTTTCTCAACAATTTTTAAAATTCTGTTATTTAAGAATAATCATACCAGAGCACATCTCCATTCTTTCTGATTCAAAATAGGACCTTTCTGATACTTTCTCATTGACAATCATCAAAAAAACAAAAAAAGCAAAACACCTCCACCCACACCTCCCCAAATTTCAGATTCTATATCTCTTTAAGTCCTGCTTTCCTGAAGGCTTCATTTGAGTTTCCTCCTGCATACTTACAATGTGAGGATTTTGTATTTTAAGTCATGATTGTTAGCAAGTTCATGTGGCTTATCTTGGAATGATGTGGCACTGCCCTCTAGAAAAGACACTCACTTAGGCTGACTCTGCAACAATTATTCCCTCAGCAACTGGTTTCCTCCATACGTTGAATCACAACATGCACTACTAAACATCACAAAAGTGACTCAGCAGTAGTGCAAGGTCTTTTTTATTTTAATGAATACTTATATAGCGCCTATTCTCGGCTAGAGACCAAGCTCTTAGCACTTCACAATCCACCACTCATTTACACAACAGGCTGCCTACCTGGGTAGTGCCGACGGAAGAGCTGCCAGCAAGTGCTTCATTCAGTCTTTCCTGTGCCATCCACTCTATATCATTCAATATTGTTCACTCCATTTCATTACTTCCTTCATTCTTTCCGCTTCTTGTGCAGGCTGCATGCTATGTGTGACGTGTCATCCATACAAACGGCCAAACTGGCCTTCTCTTCCAAAAGTTGGTGATGGGATTTTACGTGTGTGCAAGATGTTATGCGTGTGTTCACAAACCGAACCTCTGTTTTATAGTCTCATTCGAAGAACTACAGAATGTGTTCTGATATGATTATTCTTGAATAACCGACTAAAAAAAATTGTTGACAAAAAAAAAAAAAAAAGGGAAGAAAAAAAGAAAAATTGGAGCTTCTGTTTTAACATGATTGCTTTGCATTACTGGCCAGGTGGACAACACTGTCTTCTACAGTGTAAGCTGCCGTAGGAAGACTAAATTTCTACGGGTCCCTGTGGACTGACAATGCTGGGGCTACAACAGGTTGCACCTGAATGTGGCTGTGTTCACAGGAGTCAGAAAGAGCAGGGCTGGTATGATGCTGCTGAAAAGTCATGCAAGATTTCACACACACACACACACACACACACACACACATGCCATGCGCATGTACACACACACACACGCACACACACACACATACACACACACAGATCCCTTCCTCGTCCTATTCCTAATACTGCTGGTGAAACAAATCATCAGAACCATTATGCTGTGACTGATCAGGTTTATTCCTGGCAGTACATGCTACAGGGTAAAGGCTTTTCCAAAAAAAAAAAACATAAAAAAAAAAGTCAATACAGGTCTGGTAACATGGGTGAGCAAGCAAGTCATTTTCTAAATATACTGAAGTCGCACAATATGATGCACCTTCCTGTTAAAAATACCTCATCAAATACAGTGTTAAAACTTGAGCTACCTTTTTCAATTAAAATGTATAACATAAGTTGTTTTATTGATCATTGACACACCATTCACTTTCAGAAAATCAGTACTCTGACATTCAGTCAAGCAAGGCAACTAAATATGTTGACATATATAATTCTGGATGAGGATTCAAACACCCCTTCCCCCCTTTCTAAATCACCTCACCCCCCCTCCCCCTCTCCCCGCACCTCCCCTTTTAATGAACAGACCTGTGTGTATGAACTTCAAACATCTGCTTCTTTGCTTTTTGTTTTTCTCATTGAATTCAGTGTCTGATGAATGAATCCCATCCACGTATTACTGGATCCTTTTTACTATCATTCTTACCCCCCACCCCATTCGCCCCTATACAGAAGACATTCTACAATTTCATCCTAATTCTCTTCCATATTTTCACCATCAAGACATGAATCTCTCTTTCTCTCTCTCACACACACACACACACACACACACACACACACACACACACACACACACACACACACACACACTATTACACCCAAATGTGCACACATAGTTACAACAAAAATGGCAGCACAGTATACAACTCAAAAGGGAGAACTGGTCCACAAAATACTTCAGTTAAAAATCAAATAGGTGAACTGGTCCATAAACTAAAATTAATCGCTGGTGTACAAATAACTAACACCAGAGTACTTAAACAGAGGACGATCAAATTATTCACCTAAACCCTACAAGTGTGACACAAAGAATGATTTTGAAAATCATTTCAAATGCCATCATAAAACAGAAAGCCTTTGATTCTTCATTTGAATCTGTGAACTAACAGTGACATACCTGAAACATGCAATACTTCATGTGTGTACAAAAATTGAATTTTGATGATGAGTTCTCATTCGGTTTGTTTGATTCTGTATGCACCACACAGCTGACTAATACATCTCTCAAAAACAATGTACTAGATATACATGTCCTGTGTTGTATGCACCACACAGCTGACTGACTAATACATCTCTAAAAAATACTGTACTTGATATACATGTCCTGTGGTGCATACAACATAGGACATGTTTGATTCTGTACGCAGCACACAGCTGACTAATACATCTCTAAAAAAATACTGTACAAATACTGTACTATACATGTCCTGTGTTGTACGCACCACACAGCTGACTAATACATCTCTAAAAAATACTGTACTACATATTCATGTCCTGTGTTATCATTGTATTAGGGCTCAGTGCTCTGTGTGTGTGTGTGTGTGTGTGTGTGTGTGTGTGTCTGCATGTGTGTGTGTGTGTGTTGTGTGTGTGTGTGTGTGTGTGTGCGTGTGCGCGCGTGCGTGCGCATGCATGCACTTGTGTATGATCTACTGCATGTACATATGCATCTGGGCATATTTTTGTGTCCTGAAAGTAAAAATGGTGTTATTCATTATGCTCTGCACCTTCTCCGGTATTGTCATGACTATGTAATGCTGCATCATCTTTACATACCATAAGCATTCTTTTTAAAAATTGATCTGCAAAATTTTACTGATTTAAAAATCATGAACGGGTAAAAAAAAAAAAATCCTAAGATAACCAAACAATTGCAGATCTACAGAATACAATACATAAGTACCCCTCTGTTTAAAATCTAGCCCCCCCCCCCCCCAATGTCATGTACGAAAAAAAAAAAAAAAAAAAAAAAAAAAAAAAAAAAAAAAAAAATCAAAACTCGCCTGTCATGGGCTAAAACAAAACTCTGTTTGACAGTTTACTGGCGGGGAACAGTACCCTGTCAATCCCTCAAGAACATCGTCCACATACCTGGTGAAAAATCAGAAATGACAAAGGTGAACAGAAAAAAAATTGTGGTTATACCAGTGACAAACTGTACGTTCAGCTGTTTGGTTATAAAAGTCCAACATGAAGACCCAGCCATATCTCGTCCTTTAATAACACTTTTTTTAAATTTGATAAAGCTTTGAAAATTCAGTCAAAAAAAGCGGATGAAATTATGCCAAGCTGTAAAAACAAAACAAAATGTTGGCACTTTGGCTGAAAAGTCTGACAACATTTTTGGGGTTTTTGACAGAAACACAAACAAACAAACAAAAACAAACACACACAAACACTTACACACGTTTTGTACGCACACTTATTCTCTCTCTCACACAAAACGCACACCCACACACCACACACATAGTTTTCAGGCATGTTGCTGGGTTTTGATACAAAACCACATCAATATTACAGATCTATAAATGTTACAATGTAAAGATGTAACACCATATTACAAGTAGCTACATCAGTAATAAAGGCAGACTAACAGACCTAGTATTTGGTAAATATACTGCAGAGATTTAGTAGTGAATGCCGCAGACACAGTCATCGAACAGACACTGTTCATCACTAGATGTTAACATTACCATCAGCGAATATGCTCAGACTACATGCACACATAACACACCCACAGAGTCTGCATCTACTAATACACACTAAACAAGTTTTGTAACAACAGTTGTTCCACACTATTCATTTTCATTGTATCAATCTACAAGCTACAATTTTCAACTTACAACTAAAACGCAATATTCATAAAAAACAGATGTTTGTCATACAAAACAAGGCAATAATAAAAACTATTGTGTCAGAGATGATATATTACAGACACTTTACGTATGTCAATCATACTGCCAGTCTAAAAAAAAATGTGAAAGACAAGCAGTACAGGCATTGAAAACATCCATTGCACAATAAGCCTAAGTGAACGTGAATTGAGTTTCACCGGAAGTGAACTAAAAAAGCGAGTTGTACTTAATAATGAAAACTTCTATTTCACTCCAAGGCAACTGGATGTACTGGTATTATTTTCCAAACCCAGTAATATCTATTTCCACAAAATGAGTTGAGCTTCTCCACCTTGTCTTCTTCTCTTTTCAAATTCATGATGCAGCACGCAGATCCGCTCAGTAAAGGGGTCTCTTCTTAGCCTCTTACATAATTAGTACACTGCCCCACAATCCAGCTTACTCAGATAATGAACAGACAGTGAAACACAGAAGAAAAGCAGGATGCAGAATATAAAGGGGATACATTGCAAAGTAGCCAGGATAGTCTTCACCTTCTTGTTCTTCTTCACTGAGTTTGCTGTGTAAACAATCAAAAGCAGGTTACTGACGAGTGGACTTGTTGTTTAACGCTATTCCTGAAGAAAACCAAACATTTCTGAAAGTCTAAAGAGTAAAGGAAGAAAGGGCCAGGCAAGCCCCCTCCCCATCCCCACCTCCTTTCTCCCTGAAAATTGTTGAAATTTTTACTTTCAAAATGGTCCAGCCTGACACAAACTGCAGCACTGAATGCCATGTCCATTCTATTATTCTATATTTCAATCACAATCAAGACAAATTTCTCCTACAGAATTTTGTCAGTGTCTTTTACTTCAGCAGTATCTTTCCAATGCATGACAAAAAAGGTAATGTGAGAATTTGTTATGTCAGTGTCTGTTTTTCTTCTCCTTTAATTTTTGTTCCTTTTTGCTGATATATATATATATATATGTATATATATACATACATATATATACATATATCTCTCTCTCTCTCTCTCTCTCTCTCTCTCTCTCTCTAAATATATATATATATATATATATATATATATATATATACAGTTATGATATCTACTTTCCCCTGAAATCCAAGAATTCATAGAGATGGGGGAGCCCTGTTTGTGAACATGAAATCTAATAGTCTAGTCGAGTGACAATGCCCCGGGCCCAGCTGGACAGACATGCAACAATGTAGAACTGAAGGATGAGGTGAAAAAACAGCTTTGTATAACCATCCCTTTCATTCAGTTATTCAACTTTCAAAGCATCATATGTCATCATCTAATAGCTGGCTAAGTACAAAAGTCATCTAAACATGTGCCTACTCTCCACACTTGTCATTATAAATCTCATTCCTTCAGTCAGACAACGCAGTGGTCATTTGTGATAAGAGTATAATGTGCAAGTATATACAGGTCATGAAATATGTATTTAAAGGTAAAATAAAGAATCTGCAGAGATTAAAAAAAAAACACCTCAGTGTTCAAAATGGTGAATAAATAAAAACTATACAGAAAAAAAAGTCATGAGATCTCTAAGTGTCAGTATTGTTGCAGAATACATATAACAGGAATGTTATCAAAGCACACTAGTCAAGCTACTGCTTTGAATTAAAAGATTCCATCAAACACCACATCAAGTAAAGCTACCAATTACACTTCAGCTAAACATAGCGACACAGTCAAACTACGAGCACCATTACAGAAATGAAGCTCAAGTCAGTGACACAGATCACAACATCAACAACGCACACAAAAAAAAAAATATAGCTTGTCAAAAAAATGAATTCACCAGTGTTGGTACAGTACTCATTGACCACCCTATACACAGTGCGGCCATTAATGGCATGATGACTAGACAACTGGTGGGAATCAAACCCCAGAAGCTTGCACTGCTAGGAAATGTTTCCACCTGAACTCTTGCATCCACTATGGGGTCAAACTGTGCGAGACTACAGACAGGACTAGGATTCACGGCTGCCACATGGCAGCTCTAACCGTCTGAAGGGTAAGCAAACAGTTTTGTGACTGCAGGATCCTGATGATCTAAAGATTGACTGACATTGCAAGTGGGCAGAATGCAGACTGCTTCCGACAGATAGAAAAGCGAATGAGTCCTGCAGAGCTCCTCTTCAGCACACTGGATGTGATTGGGGATGCAGGGATGAAGAGGAGAAGTGGGGTGTGGGGAGGAGAGGAGGGGGGAAGAGGAAAAAAAGAAGGGGGGATAATGTTGAACATTGGAATCTGTAATGGCACTTCACTACTAGCACCACAGAAAAAAAAAATGTCAGTGTTTATATACTGATGTGATTGTAACTTTATATCTGTATATGGAGTCCTTGGTACATATTTTCAACCCAATCTATCAACCCCCCTACAGACATCTGTTCTTCCTTCTTATAATACTCTATTCATCCAACCCTCCCCCCCCCCTCCACTTCCCCTCCTCCTCCCCCCCCCCCCCCCCCCCAAAAACACACACCTTCAACCCTAACCAGATTGTGTTCCTCCTGTTTTCTCTCCATCCCTGTAACACACCTTAAGCCCTAACCAGATTGTGTTCCTCTCCTTTTCTCTTCTGTCTTCATCTCTGTAACACACCTTAAACCTAACCAAATTGTGTTCCTCCTGTTTCATCTTCATCCCTGTAACACATCTTAAACCCGTACCAGATTGTGTCCCTCCTGTCTTCTCTTCATCCCTGTAACACACCTTACACCCTTACCAGATTGTGCCCCTCTCCTTTTCTCTTCATCCCTGTAACACACCTTACACCCTTATAAGATTGTGTCCCTCTTATTTTCTCTTCATCCCTGTAACACACCTTACACCCTTATAAGATTGTGTCCCTCTTATTTTCTCTTCATCCCTGTAACACACACCTTACACCCTTACCAGATTGTGTCCCTCCTGTCTTCTCTTCATCCCTGTAACACACCTTACACCCTTACCAGATTGTGTCCCTCCTAACCTCTCTACATCCTGTGTGTTCACAATGTGGCTGCTGTAGCGGAAAGTCTCAAAGTCTCCAATGTTTTTGATCCCCCACCAACAATCATCATCCATGATGCTGAAGAAGTAACATGATCAACATGCTAAATGTTCCTAATCTCCCTACAGAAGCCCTGTTGCTGCCCAGCACCCCCCACCTCCTGCCGCTTCATTGGCTGCGTCAGTCCTCACCATCAGAGTGTTACATCACTGCTCAACTCTCTAACCATGTCTCCATTTTTTGCACCAGCTTCTTGGACCAGCACCAATGTGGAAAGGATGCTTACAGTGAAGTCCAGCCTTTCAACCTTTGATCTACCACTCCACCTACACACACCACTGGTCTTCAACTACCATAATTTCCAGGCTATATGCCAATGCTTTTCCCCTCAACTCTTACTCCCTCAACTCTAACTTCTGAAGCTACCACACCAGTAGCATTCTGTTCAGGGATTTTTTAAATCTGTAATGTCCCTATGCAGTCACAGGATATCTCTACTCAGGATCTAGAGCTGATCAAACAAGCTGACAACTAACGATTGAAGTCTGACTATTTTTCACAGATTTACATGATTCATACCTGAGATATACATGAAATGATCATTATCCATAACTTCTGAATATCGTTTTTTGCTTGATTAGTTACTATCCAGCAAAGCATGTTCACGCAAACATGCCCAATCTGAGAAACAAACCCTTCAATATTTCACTAGTTTTCACCACTTCTTTCTATCACTTTTTGTGGCTACGCAACTGACTGCAAGTAATGTCTTTTCTTCAAACTTTCAAAAAAAAAAGTGGTTTAAACACCATACCAGAGTACTTTATACCCTTGAATTTATGGTATTCACCAATCTCCCTCTCAAGGGCGACTATCTTAATTCCCCATCTGTTCTTGTTCTTTGGGAAAGGTTTAGTAATAAGGTGTGCGATACTGAACTGGTAGCTTCAGCTCTCATGGTGCAATTTAACACATGCTTCAAAAGCGACAAGAAAGTTAAATCTTTTTCCTTTTTTTATCATGTGCAGTAAGCTGCTGATATAAACAATAAGTGACAGTGATAGAAGACTGTACAACTAATATGACTGAACAATTCTGAAGCCCAGAAGCCAGTAAAGCAAAGAATGACACAAGACTTTACAAACAGGTTTCTACTTCATTCACTTACATGATCAAGATGTGACACATTTGAATCAATGTAAAATGTGCAGACAAGTGACCATAATGGTCAGTCATACTCATAACCATCAGCAACAAACAAGCAGATGTATATGTATCAAATGTTAAGATTTTCTATATACAATTCCTTGAGGTTACACTTTCAGATTTTTTATTTTTAGACAATATTTCTTAAAATCTAATCACAATTTCATTGCTTTTTTTTTTTTAGCGTGGTTGAAAACTTATGTGGCAGTTAGGTACATGTCACAGTGCACACATTACATGAAAACAGTGTGGTGGCTGAATAGTCAGTCTCGCATTTGAAACAAGACAGCACCATTGTGTTAGTATCACATTCACAAAAGAAAAATTATCAATAATTGAATAAAAACACTTTCAAACTCATCGGCCCTTCAAACTTGCCCCGCTCCCTCCCCCCCCCCCCCCCCCCCCCCCCCCCCCCATTCTCTTACTTCCCTCATAAAGACCTCAATTTGAATTTCTGTCTTGTCATCATCCTGTGGTATGCTCATGCTGATGTTCTCAGAGCCATACACCTACTCACGCTATCAGCCAATATGTTGTCGAGATTAACGTTACAGACTGGTAACTTTGAAAGTGCGAGTTTGAACCCTGTCAGAATCATTGTGGAGATTTTCCAGCTGCAGTCAGCTTCTGCCGACAACTGAGTACGCTATGGACTCCAACGGAAGACAGGACCCCACTGTGAATTCTTGTCTCAAACACCAGCCATCAAGGAGCAGTAGCAGAGTCACGGGTGTGTGCTGAAAAGTCCTGGGCTTAATTCCTACCACACCATTGAATTACTTCGGCGTTGCTTTTGTCCTGGCCAGCTCCTAACCTGAGTTGCTGCGGGTGCATAAGGCAAACAGGAATCAAGCAGTTCAGCTGCATTCACTTAAAGGATGTATTTAAAGCATGTTGCTCACATTTCTTGACCCACACTGCAGGCCCCTGTCTCTCTAGGGCCTGGTTTGATGTTGGTATATGCTGTGAGAGGAAGTAAAGAGTAGAGCAAAGAGTAGAGCCCTATTGTGCAGTCTTGAAGAAATTTACACTCCTTAGTTTTGATGACTGTCTTCATTCTTTGTATCAATCATCACCAAATACAAATGACCTCACTCTGTGTGGTTCTTTGTGAATTGCTCTCTTGCTGACCTCAGTTTGGATTTCTCCACCACTTTCATGCCTGTGTTGAAGAGATTATTGCTGGGAGATTACTGAGGAAGTCTAAAGAGGGATGTTGAGTTGATCTCTGCTCATCTGATGATACTCACTCAGCCTGTCTCAAATGACTATGCATTTACTGGCAAGAGAAGTCTAATAAATTATGTCCTGCTGAATCTGTGCAAGCACCACAAACACCATCAAAGCCACTCATCAGGAGAGCAGGGTCTACTACAGTGGGTTGGCTCATCAAGGTCTGATCCTGACAAGCTTCTAGTGGGGTGCTGGCAGCTCCTAGTGGAGTGCTGGCACTAACACTATAACTGGATGAGGCTGTACGAGGAAACAGAAACTGGGAGGGATAGGAACAACTCCACTGAGAGAGCACAAGAAAGGGGGGCACGCGCACAAACACACACACACACACACACACACACACACACACACACAAGCACAGGCACACACTGTTCAACATTTATAAATAAAGGTTCAGTCTCTCACCAAAATGACCAGATTCAACAGATTCAGAAATGAATGAGATCCTCCTCAGCAACTGGCATCAATACATGTGCATTATATGCACCAGAACAATAGAAATACTTACAAACGAAAAAAAGAAGGAGCAAGATCATCAAGAGCTGGCCTCCATTACTGACTAGTGTCACTTTCAACATCTCCATCTTCCCCTTGATACCTTCCACCCTCAAGATCTTCTTCCAGCACACCCACACACCCACACTCCACACATACCAAAGATTTCACCAGTGAAGATAACAATCTGTCAACATTAGTGTGTATGAAGTATATTCCTGCACTCTCGAGGAGAGGTGAAGTCACCAGCAGTCACCCACCACCTACCATGTGCAGCTAAAGAATATGTCTGCGATCCCATCAGCCAGAGGACCCCATCACATGCCTTCTGCATTCTATATCCTCACTGTTGATGAAGCTGTTGAAGAAACGGTTGCACTTGAAGTGATGATATCCCTCATGACAAGGGCGATCACTCTACCTAGCAGCAGTCGATATGCAGATTAAGATGTCTGCAGTAAGTCAGATGATGCCATCACATCAGCCAATCAGCATTCCATGTCCTCGCTGTTGACGAATCTGTAGAAGAAGAACGGCTGCATTTGAAGTGGTGAACCCCGGTGACATGGGCAATCACTCTGCCCAGCAGCAGGCGACGCCCATACTGCACTGCCTCGGCCTTGTCCTCTGCCAGCCCTGCCGCTATCAGCCAGTCACAGAGCTCCTCCCCCGTGAACACGTTCTCATAGCGTCGCAGACGGAACCTGAAGTACAGAAACAGAAGGCAGGCGTCTCCTGTATTTACACCAGTTGTAATCCTCTTGATTTCCCTGTTACCACATGAGCCATCTTTACACCCCATGAGCACTACAATCAATGACCGCTCTCTGTCTTCACATGACCAATCTCTATCACCACACCTACAGTGATTATTGGTAGTCATATATCAATGCCAACACAGTCACCATGCAACTAAGAACTGTTTGCACACCACACATCAAACCCATGGTGAGACTAGACCTTGCTCCTGTTTGGATAAACATACTAACGTTTCACTTGGAAGTTTATTTTTTTACATGCCAGTTTGCAAACACACACACACACACACACACACACACACACACACACACACACACACACACACACACACACACACACACACACACACACACACAACACACACACACACACACACACACACACACACACACCACATTTCTGTAATTTTTAGTGTAAA